>ML330641.1:2134-151728 GCA_005239505.1 Nicotiana paniculata
TTGTTCAACTACGTTCTTGTTGTAGTTAATTGAATGGCCATCAATTAGCCGCACCTATTTATTATGTATCTACTTGAGAGAGAGTGCATATTTAGGTAGTTGTTTGAAAAACATCACTCCCGGAGTATAGAAGAAAGTCATAACTGAGGGTTTAGAGGTTGGATTAGAGATAACGATACCTCGGGTGCAATCTAAAGTGAACTGTAATGCAATCTAGCTAGCGTAACTTGAGAGAGTGCGTCTAATAAAATATCATAATTACTTGAGAGAGATTTATGGTAGATAGAGAGTTCATGATTTATAAACACAACTAATCAAGCTATATGAAGTATCCGAGAAGTAAATTCACCGACGGGGGAAACCATAACCTTAGATCTTTATTACAATTGTTTACACCTTAGCGTAGTTAATCTTTAGTTTTAATCTTTAGAAATAGTAATTTAAATAACCTCAAGTGACAGTTGAGTATTCTAACAGCTTGCTTGATACGTAAATTCCTTGTGGAATCGACTCTGAGCATAATACCCCGGATGATATTTGCAACGCCCGCTTAGTCTTCTACAAGACATAGTTGAGCGTGATCAGCGACTAAATGGTTGGTACCTTCCAGCTAAGTTCGAGATGAATCTCCTAAGGTATGCTAGCTTTCTGTGCAAACTTTTCAATTCATGAATATCCCGAGGCTCAAGCATTTTCAAAATGGCATCCACTTTGGCTTGATCAATTTCGATCCCTCGATGTCGGACAATGAAACCAAGGAACTTTCCAAAAGTAACTCCAAAGGCACATTTCAATGGGTTCATCCTAAGTTGGTACCTCCGGAGCAACTCAAATACCATTCTCAAGTCTTTCAAGTGGTCGCCCTTCTTTCTTGATTTTACCACCAAGTCGTCAACATAGCATTCGACATTCTTGTGGAGAATATGGTTGAAAATATTCGGCGTAGCCCTTTGGTACGTAGCACCAGTGTTCTTCAAGCCAAAAGGCATCACCTTGTAGCAATAAATACCCATGGGGATGCGGAATGCAGTAAGCTCTTCATCTTTTGGTGCCATGCGAATTTGGTTATAGCCCGACGAGCCGTCCATGAAAGACATTGCTTCGTAACCAGTAGTAGCATTGATCATCAGCTCTGGGATAGGAAGCGAGAAATCATCTTTGGGACACACATTGTTGAGATCCCTGAAGTCAACACATACTCGAATCTGGCCATTCTTCTTCCTTACTGGAACAATACTTGAAACACATGTTGGGTATTTAACCTCCCGAATAAATCCCGCTTCAATGAGTTTGTTAACTTCGGTTTCAATCAGGGGAACCAAGTCTAGCCCTAAAGCGCCTTTTGAGCTTGCTTAACAGGACGAGCGCCATTCTTGACCGCAAAGTGATGGACTGCCACTTTAGGGTCCAAGCCAGGAATTTCTTTGTAATTACAAGAAAATACATCCCTAAACTCCTTGAGTAACTTAATATAAGTGCTTTCTTCGTCAACCTCTAGTAAAGGACTTAGGTAGGTGGGTCTTGGTTCTTCATCGGTGCCAAGGTTAACTTCTTTTAAAGCATCAACAGTTTCTTTCACCCCTTCTTCAAGTTCCGGGGAAGCATCTTTCGCATCTTCATTTTCTTGAGGGTCCCCATCATTGAAGAATATGTGATAACACGATGAAACATCGTCCAATTTCTCATCATCCTCTATTAGTGATAAAACACCATGCTTGCTTTGTGCAGTAACATGATACAAAGATTCCACACTTTCTTCGTATTCATCACGTTCTTTAGTGTATACCACAGTGTATGGATTCACCTTCAATACTTCATCACACGAAACCATGACTTCTGTTTACCGCCTCATTGTAGAAGGAACCAACTTTGGAAATCTTTAGAGACCCTCTGATTTTTGGGCAAAACGGGTGTTCTTGTATTTTGATAATTTTTTGGAACTTATTCACCTTCTTCAATGGACCCAATCTCTCAAATACGAAAGTCCTCATAGTTGATTTTCCAAGTCTGTCAAAAACAGAAGGCCTGTTAGAAGCGGCAGATTCATTTTCTACAGTGATGTGATTTCTACTCGCCCTTCTGATGGAGATGCGCACTGGTGACAGTTGCTTGTATCCCAAACCTTCGTGTGGTTGCCTCGTTGCTGCTTCCGATGGGAGCTTCCCTAACTTTGACGACTCATCGGGATTGTATCCAGCTTTAGCAAATAACTTGTAAGCATTAGGATCAAAGCCTTCATCTGTTCGCTTTGTAGGGAGTGTCACATTCTGCAAACGATTTTGAGCTACAAACCTGCAAGCGGCTTCGATGACAACTTCACTGCCTCAATTCGTTTCATCGGAAGAGTTAACTCCTTTAGTGTGTTGGTTTGGAGATTATATGATTCGCCCTCGTCTTTCTTCCTTTTAGGGACATATTGGATCTTATGACTTACTTTCTTTCCATAAGATACAATATCCCCTCTATGAGATTTATTCACATTAGGTTGTACCTCCTCAGTAACGACTTTGGCTTTACCAATAGTCACCTCAGTTCTTTTGGTTATGGGCTCGCCATTCTTGCTTTTCATGCCATCATCAACCTTTATCTCCTTCACAATGCGGTTCTTCAAGTAGAACTTTGCATCGACGAAGTGTGACTCTGCCTCGGTGAATGGCTCATCATCAGCAACTATCTTCTTCTCGACTTCACCCTCGTAGTATTTTAAACATTGATGGTAGGTAGATGAAACTACTTTATTCTTATATATCCAAGGACTTCCAAGAAAAACATTGTATGAAGTCTTCGCATCAATCACATGCAGCCATGCGCTTGATTGCATATCTTCAATAGTGATTCCCAGCCTGATCGCGCCTATGGCTCTTTGCCCCCCTTGGTTGAATCCTTGGATCATCACACGACTTTCTGAGAGTTCGTTCATGGGAATACCAAGTTGTTTCACAGTGTGAATTGGCAAAATGTTCACTGAGGATCCACCATGAGCTAAAATTTGGTTTACCCTTTCATCACGCATATAGACAACCAGGTACAATGGGCGGTTATGAGAGTGTCATCTAGCAGAAGATCGTCACTTGTGAATGTGACTTTTTCCTCACAAGCATCGACTTCTTGAGTAGTGGAGTGGATGAGCTTTTCCGAAGATGGTTCCGACGGTAGGTCATCACTCCTTTCTTTCCCTTCTTCAGTATGGCAACAAGAGGCATCAATACCCCCATGGGAAATCTTCGTGCAGAACCAACTTGGTAAAAACTCCTCCAAGGTCACTGGATGTCGTGGCTTTTAAGGGTGGTGAACCTCCACTTTCGCTTTCTTTACGTGCTTAACTGGGTTCCATCTCCTAGGTCTTTTCACCATTATCTTCCTCGTTGGTTGTTGCATTGATCCTTTTCGTGGGTCCCTTTTGTGGCGCCTACGACGAGTCACCAAAGTCCAACCTTTATCATCCTCAGGTTGGCCGTCTTCAACCTTGTAGTTCTCCAGTAATTCTTCATCTTTACTTTCTTTGGAACTACATAATTCGTCTGGATTGAATGAGCCAAATATGATAGAGACTTGGTTTGCGCTCACTTTCTCATCTTCAAGCACGATCTTCTTTTCACGAGCCAAGTACATAACTTTGTTCTTGAAGACAAAGCACTTCTCCAGAGGGTGCTCACAAGTCGATGATATTTGCGGTAATTTGGGTCATCGATTTTCTCAGCTTCATTTGGTCACTTCATCTATGGAAGCTCAATGAGAGTTAACTCGAGGAGTTATTCAAAAATAGCCGGCACATCAGAATCTATAAATGGGTACTCTTTCTCTTGCATTTCTTTTAGAGTCAACTTTCCACTTGGCTTATCTTGAAACGAAGTGGATTTCATACTCTGCTTCTTGCTCACCTTCGTCGCGAACTTCACAGGTGATGTGTTGACATTCATAGCTTCTTTATTTTCGGATCTCGGTACAAACTTGCTCCATTTTATGACTTCTTGCTTGTCGTTTCCTTTGCGAGGTTCATAGATGGGCAGTCTTTCGTTCCCAGCAGAGGCCATGCTCAATTCCATGTCATGGGAACGAGTTGCAAGTTCTTCAAATGTGCTAGGATTGATACCTTGCAAGATGTAGTGCAACACCCAATGCATACCTTGGATGCACATCTCTATTCCAGAAGCTTCACTGAGCCTGTCTTTACAGTTGAGGCTTGCAGTCTTCCAACAATTGATAAAGTCGATAACTAGTTCACTCTTCCTTTGACGAGTACTTGTGAGTTCTATCATACTCACAGTACGTCTCGTGCTATAAAAGCGATTGAGGAATTCTTGCTCTAGTTGATCCCAGCTATCAACAGATCCAACCTCGAGGTCTGTGTACCAATCAAAAGCATTTCCTTTTAATGAGCGGAAAAACTGCTTGACAAGGTAATCTCCATAAGTCCCAGCATTGTTGCATGTCTCAACGAAGTGCGCCACATGTTGCTTTGGATTGCCTTTGCCATCAAACTGTTGAAATTTCGGAGGTTGATGGCCAGCAGACATCTTCAACATATCGATCCCTGAAGTGTACGGCTTTGCATAGGTGAAGGAGGACTTGGAAGCAACTTCATATTTGTTTTTTATAGTCCCTTCAATAAACTCCTTTAGTTGATTGATCGGAATCATCCCTTCCGAAGAGACTGGAATTTCCTTAGTGGATGCAACTTGTCGTGGGGGAGCATCAATCTCTTGGACTTCTGGGAGTTTGCCAGGTGCTTGGGTAGATTCTTCTTCCATCAAGATTCCCACCCTATCTGTTAGCTTGTCGATTGTAGCATCTTGATTTTGCATGCACTTGGTTAAGCCAGCGATTGCTTCCGTCAAGTTTGCCAACTGCTCCTCCACAGATGAAGTGTTTGTTACCATGGCTTGCATGATTGTCATGGACGATGGAGAGTAGAATGTATTTTCACACGGATTGATCCTTGATTGGCTCACGCTATGTGGTGTAAGTGGGGAGGATCCATCACTTGAAGCGTCATCATCTTCCTTCACAGCAGAGTGCTTGGATCCTGAGAGGTCAAGCAGAGCAAGAGTTTTCTTGATCTTTTCAGCAACATCGCTTCCTCCTTCGGGTGCATTTGTGGAAGATCTTGATCCTTTTGAGGATGAAGATCCGAAAACAGGGGTAGATACGGACGACACTTGGGGTGCTTGTTGTCCTACGAGCTTGCTTTGCTCCTCGTAACTGGTCCAAAGCTTCCAAAGGTAACTTCGAGTATGTTTTCCACATCAGCATATAACCCGGAATTAGCAGCCTTGACAGAAGTTGAACTAGAGTTGATTTTCTTGGAAGCAATTTCGTTGTTCTTAAAATTTGGTGATTGAAAAGTTGAGATGAGAGGTAGAGAATGTCCCACTGGGCATGCCATTTGTAGACAATAAATTGCGTCGAGAAAATAAAATCAAGACCGAAAGATATTGCAACAATCGTAATATTTTATTTCGAATATTTGAGTGTTACAATCTCTATGAATCCTCTGATTCTTCTTTCCAATAGTAAATAAATTCAAGGGACTTTGAGCTTGATCTTGAATATGTATTTGTTGTTACGAACGATGATCTCGTTCTTGAGCTTGAGCTTGATTGGTTGAACTTGACCTTGATTCGTTCTTCGTTCTTGATCTTGAACTTGATTTCTTGAAGCTTGAAACTTGTAGAGAAATTTGCAGCGTTTGATCCACGAGCTCTCTCTTGCTTGTTGTCATAACTTCTGGTGTCTTTTCTGTGTTATGAAGACCTCTATTTATAGTTATGGAAGGGAGGAGTTGCGATAAGAATCTCTTTCCGACCAATCAAATTGAAGTGTGACATAACCGTATTTAATTGGCCAGAACATGTCACTTGCACATGTGGCGCAATTTCATTTGACTTGGCGTGCCTTGTCATTTTGACACGTGGCATGGTCCCATTGGCTTTTCTGTTTGACTAGGCATGCCACGTCATTTGACACGTGGAACCAAATCGGGCCTCTAGGAAAATGGCATGTTGGGCCTAATGAAGTGGGCTCATCATTTGTAGCCCAACTAAATGGGTTAAGACTTATTTATTTAATCCATATATGTTGGACTTATATAATTAATTCAATTATATTAGCCCGTTGTATTTATTTGGACCAATATATCTTGAATTTAGAATATAGTCCAAATTATTTCATGGATTTAATTTTAATAAAAAATATATGTCTACACATATTTTTGCTAATTTTTATTTATCACAAATATCTTTTGAATATACCATTTATATTATCTTAAAAATTTTATTTTTATTAACATGGGTACACGTGCAACGCGTGTATCCTAAGACTAGTATTATATTAAAAGCACGATGACCCTTAGCGAAATATCATTTGCTTTTTTTTACCCTTTAAAAATATATTTTATATAGGATAAAATTATAATTTAAGTTATAATTTTTAATATTTTGAAATTAAAAATCAATTAAAATATTACTTATGAGAATTAAATTTGAAGTCCTAATATTTAGGACATCAAAGTTAATTAAACTTTTGCTTTATATAAATTAAAAAGAAAAGAAAAAAACCATCGACAATCTAAAAATATGAACTAAAACGCAAAATCATGTAAAAGCATAACCCTAAGAATAATCTATATCTTATTTTTTCCAACAATAAAACTCCAAGCTAAAGTTTTGTGTTCTTTGCCCTAATATTTTAATCATACAAGGTCAAGTTTGCCTATTTATTTTCATTCATACCAAACTATTTGTCATTCTTAATTTTAAATCGATAAGTAATTTATTTAAAAGTTTGGTTATTAAATTATACTTTTCTATTTTTAAATTTCACTACGACAAATATTTCTACCATTAGTATCGGCATTTGCGTTAAAAAAAGTGATCACTTCTAAGAAAAATAGTAATTATTTATTTGTGATAAAAAAAATTAATAATCATTTTTTGGGAAAGGTAAAAGAGGAGAGCAAGAAATATCAATGGAACAATAGACCTATTTTTTTATTTGACTATTAGTTGCAAGGAGAAGTCAAAGAGGGCATAAAGAAAAACTAGGAAACCACAAATAGATTATGGTATTTATTTACATTTCAAGAAATATTGTAAATATGTTGAAGACTGCAAAAGTTGTGCTAAGGCAATTAAATAAGTTATTAACAAAGGTATATCAAGCTCAAATAATCTAATTTAAAGCATATGAAAGACTATTGTTACAATCTTCTATAAATTAATTCTTTATCTTAAGTATATTCTTCTAATCAATTCAAAAAAAAAAAACAAATTTCATAACTTCGGTAATTGAAGACAAATCTCGAAATCACAAGGAAGTGAATTATATTATTCTCGACTCACAATTACTCATATTGATTCTAAAGTCTTAAAATATTAGAATTTTTTATTAAGTAGTTCAAATAATGAAAGATTTAATATGTAAGCTTTTAGTTGATTTTAAAGGCCTAAATATTAGAAAACTAATTAAATGATAATTTTATCCAATTTAAAAATAAAATTTAAAGGATAAAAGAGGCGAACAATATTTCAATAAGGGGCTTTGTTATTTTAATATAGTATAAATTCAATAACTCAAACACATTAGCTGATAATATTTGTATAATTTTGTTAAAATTATACTCATTAATATAAGGTTCACGCGCAACGCGCGTATCGTGATACTAGTCTATTCTATATTAAAAGCATGAACGCCATTAGCGAAATGACGTTCACCTTTTTTACCCTTTGAAAATAGATTTCATACTAGGCAAAATAGTAATTTAATTATTTTTCTAATATTTAAGAGTTTAAAATTAACTAAAATATAGGCTACCAAACATTTTCCTATTTTAACTATGCACGAGTCCTAATTAATTTTATAAAAGTTTTATTATCATTTCCTTATTTCATTAATTAATTAATACTTCTAAGTTTTATACAAGGAAATTGATTGATTTTTACGCAAGTCAAATCCCCTACTCATAATAATTGTCTAATAAGGTAGAAACATGTTATATAAAGAAAATCTGTTTCTGCACAACTCATTAATTAATTAATTAATACGTTTAAGTATTGATATTGGTTTTTTTTATCCAACTTATGACATTTTTTTTTCCAATTGATCTATGTCTTTTACTTGCTTGTGGATGTAAACGGAAGATCTTTCAATTGCTTCGTAATGCTAAAGTAGAATTCTCGCACCTAAGGTCAAGATAAGGACTTGCAAGTTAAATTTACGTGATTCCAATCTATTTTGCAATTTTGTTTCGTTTATTGGTAACAAAACAGAATTGTGATTTGCATGTATGATTCTGCATCTATTTAGGTTTCTAATATATATACTATTTAATTTTAATTATAATATATATGATTGTAATTAATTTCTCTATATTCTTTTATTGCGGCGACGTTTCTTCAGGTACGATTTTCCAGTTAGTTATTTTTATGTTTTTTTCCCAAGATATTGCTATTCTGGTTTTTTCAGAATCTCTAATTAACGGTGAAAATTATTTCTGCTAAGTGCTAAATTATGAGGTTGACTAATAAGAACTTTGTTTCACATGTTAAGTAAATTAAAATTCATATGTGTAAATATCGTAATGGGATACAATCTTATCGCCCACGAATTGTTTACGTTCAACCCTTTCTGGGCAAGCTTCTTGCGTCTTTTTTTAAAAATTAATTTTTATTGTATTTGTAATGACCCGACCGGTCATTTTACTTTTTAGAACCCCGTTTCCGTAAATAAGACTCCCCGTATGTGCTTTTACTGTTTTATGATTTGCGGGGATAGTTGGTTTGAGACTTAGAAGGGTTCGGGTTGAAATCAGAACAATTTGTTCCTTAAGTGGTCTTAAAAGGCTAAGTTTGAATTTGGTCAACATTTTGAGTAAACACCTCGGAATCGGGATTTGACGGTTCCAATAGATTCGTATGATGATTTCGAACTTGGGCGTATGCTAGGTTCGGGTTTTAGATGACCCAAGAGCGTTTCGGCGCCTAATATCAAAAATTGATTCTTGAAGTTTTTAAATTTTTGGTTTGGAACGGGTTTCGGTGATATCGAGGTCCAAATGGAATTCGAGACCAGAAATAGTTCCGCAATGTTATTCAAGACTTGCACGCAAAATTTGGTGTCATTCCGAGTTGATTTGATAGGAATTGGACGAGCGGAAGTCTTTTTAGAAGTTTCGAGTTCATGAGTTAATTCATGCGTTTTGGCGTCCTATTCGTGGTTTTGATGTCGTTTTAGTGTTCCGATCGCGCGAACAAGTTTGTATGATGTTGTTAGATATGTGTGGATGTTTGGTGTGGAGCCCCGAGGGCTCGAGTGAGTTTCGGACGTGCGGAAGGGATGAAAAACACATCAGATTTCTAGTGTTTCTTGGCATTAGTTGCAGGTCTCGCAAATGCGAGAAATAGTTCGTAAATGTGGACTTTGCATTTGCGAGAAGAGCTTCGCAATCGCGAAGAAGCTCAGCCTGAGGATTTTTCGCAATTGCGACACCTGAGCCGCATTTGCGAACTAAGTAGTGATCGTAGTTGTGATCTTAGCAGCTGGATCCAGGCTTCGCGTTTGCGAGAGTTTTGTCTCATTTGTGACCCTCGTATTTGCGAACCTGGTGTCGCAAATGCGACATCAGAAGCCTGTGCCCAGCTCATTTAATGCGGGACTTAGGCCATTTATTTCATTACACTTCATCTCTTGGGCGATTTTTGGATCTTTTGGAAGGGGGTTTTCACCTAGCACTTTAAGGTAAGTAATTCTTATACAACATGAATTAAATACATAGATTATGGGAAAATTAGTAAAAATCAAGGGTTAGATGAAAACCTAGATTTTTGATAAAAATGAGATTTGACCACGAAATTGATTATGGATCTTAGTAAAAATCATATATTTATGTTCCTAAGGTTATGGGTAACAACTTCCTTCAAATGCAACGACCCGTCTGGTCGTTTTACTTTATAGAACCCAATTCCCCTAAATAAGACTCCAACTATGTGCTTTTACTATTTTATGACTTGTGGGATGGTTAGTTCGGGATTTGGAAGGGTTCCGGTTCCTTAAGGTTGGCTTAAAAGGCCAAGTTTGACTTCGGTCAATATTTTGAGTAAACGACATCGGAATCGGGATTTGACAATTTCAATAGGTTTGTATGATAATTTCGGACTTGGGCGTATGTTCAGATCGGGTTTTGGATGACCTGGGAGCGTTTCAGCGCCTAATATCAAAAGTTGATTCTTAAAGTTCTTTAAAATTTGGTTTGGAATGGGTTTCGGTGATATCGAGGTCCGAACGGAATTCCGAGACCTGAATAATTCTGCAATGTTATTTAAGACTTGCACGCAAAATTTGGTGTCATTCCGAGTTGATTTGATAGGAATCAGATGAGTGGAAGTCTTTTTGGAAGTTTTTGAGTTGATTCATGTGTTTTGGCGTCCGATTTGAGGTTTTTGATGTTATTTTGGTGTTCCGATCGCGCGCGCAAGTTTGTATGATGTTGTTAGACTTGTGTGGGTGTTTGGTGTGGATCCCCAAGGGCTCGGGTGAGTTTCAGACATTTGGAAGGAATGAAAACACATAAGTTTTCTAGTGTTTCTTGGCAGCAGTTGCAGGTCTCGCAAATGCAAGAAATTTTTCGCAAATGCGAACCTTGCATTTGCGAGAAGGGATTCGCAATTGCGAAGGAGCCCGACCTAGGCAGTGTTCGCATTTGCCGCATTTGCGATCCCAGCAGAGTTCGCATTTTCGACCTCAGCAGCTGAAGCCCAGACTTCACATTTGCGAGGGTTTTGTCGCATTTGCGACGTTCGCTAATGCGACATCTGAGGCGTATGCCCAACTCATTTATTGCAGGACTTAGGCCATTTATTTCATTTCTCTTCGTCTCTTGGGAGATTTTTGGAGATTTTGGAAGTAGGCTTTCACCTAGCACCTTGAGGTAAGTAATTTCTAGGCAACATGAGTTAAATACATAGAATATGGGTAGATTAACATGTAAAAATTAGTGAAAATTAAAGGTTTAGATGAAAACATGGGTTTTTGATAAAAATGAGATTTGACCACAAAATTGGTTATGGATCTTAAAAATCACATATTCTTGCTCCTAAGGTTATGGGTAACAACTTTCTTCGAAAATTTTCGGAATCCGGACACGTGGGCCCGGGGTGAATTTTAAGAATCTAGCATTTTGGGTTAGTAATCACTTTAATAATGGCGATATGAACATTGGAGCATAGATTAATTAGTTTATATAATGTTTGACTAGTTCCGAGCGTTTGGCACCAAATTTGGAGGTTTGAGCACGTTCTTGAGTCGGGAAGTGAGCCTTGAGACGAGGTAAGTCTCTTTTCTAACCTTGTAAGGGTGAAATCTTCCCATAGGCAAATTAAATAATGTATGTGACTATTTGTGGGAGGCTACGTACGTACGAAGTGACGAGAATCCGTGCATAGCTACTATTTATGTTAATTCCGGGTAGTGTAGGACTCCTATCATGCTATACTTGAAATAATTGTGCATTATACTAGTCAATTAAATTGCTTAAATCATAATTCTATAAATTGTAAAAGAACTCCTAAAGGATAAGTCGTCACTCCTTTGAGGTTATGAAATGGAACACTTTACTGTTATCGGAAGTTGGTGTTATTTAAGTGTTTTCTATTGTGGAGCGGGCCGAGCGCCTTGCCAGATTAAATAGATGCATCTATAGTTTGCGTTGTTCGACCCTCGGTGGTGCATATTTAATTACTGTTGTGTTGGTTCAGGCCGTACCTCGGCATTTTTCGTGCATGTTGATTTTTGGAAATAATAATTGTGAAAAAGTTACTTATCATCTCTTGTTGTTGAGTTTAGCACATTTATTCTAATCCATGCTTACTTATGATTTTGATTTGTTATCATTAGACCTAGTAAGTGTCAAGTCGACCCCTCGTCACTACTTCTTCTAGGTTAGACTGGATACTTACTGGGTACATATTGTTTTATGTACTCACTCTACAGTTCTGCACTTGAATATGCAGGATCTGAGGCAGGTGCATCTGGTTATCAGTCCGGCGCGCACGCTTGACTTGGACTTAGTGACTTCCTGGTGAGATTCTTTCCGAGACGTTCTGCAGCAGCTGTAGTCTTTATTTTGTTCATTTCTGTCTATTTCTTTTCCAGACATTAGACTAGTATTTTGTATATTCTACTAGAATGCCCACAAACTTGTGACACCAGGTCTTGGCACGCACACCAGTAAACTTAGGATTTTGGATTTGTTTATATGATTATGATCTGTACTCATTTGCTTCCGTTTAATTATGTTCCATTTGCAAATTTCTTAATCTTTTTAACAAATGAGAAATTGTAATCCATTTAGTAAACTATTTAAACGTGAAATCACTAGTTTAATCAGTGTTGGCTTGCCTAACAAGGGTGTTGTACGCCATCACGACCTATTGTGGAAATGGGTTGTGACAACATGGTTTCAGCGCCCTAGGTTCACATAGGTCTCACAAGTTATGGGCAGGTCTAATAGAGTGTTGCGGATCGGTGCAGATACATGCGTACTTATCTTTGAGAGGCTATAGGATGTTAGGAAACTGCTCTTTATTCATCTCCTATTGTGCAGTTGATGGTATATTATGTTTCTTTCTTCTATTCTCTCACAGATGATGAGAACGGCGCAGAAGTCGTTCCTGACTCGGGAGGAGCTGCTCCTCTGTGGCTAGAGGCCGAGGCAAAGGCCAAGGGAGGGAACCGACCCGAGGTAGGGGCGAGGATGTCCTAAAGTTGCCCCAGTTGCACTGCCAGCAGATCCAGTGGAGGATCCCATAGTTGAGGAGCAGGGCGAGGTGCCCGCAGCAGAGCCAACCCCAGTCAACTTCATGAAAGCATCAGACTTCTAGGAGGTCATGGGCCGTATGTTCTACGGTTCATGGATTCCATGACTCAGGCCGGTTTACTTCCAGCAGATCCGACCATATCTCAGGCGGGAGGGGGAGCACATACCCGTACCGCTCAGGCTCCTGGGCATGCAACTGCTATATATCATACCCCGGGTACTCTCCCCATGGGCGAAGCCCAACCAGTAACAGCAACTGTGCCTGATCCTAGACTAGCTGCGGCCGGTGAGCCATAGAAGATTTTGGACAGATGGACTAGGCTTCACCCTCCGGTCTTTGGGGGTGAGAAACATGAGGATTCTCAGGACTTCATTGATAGGTTCAGGGACAGACTGCACAACATGCACATATTGGAGTCTCACGGGGTAGACTTCACTACCTTTCAGTTGAAGGGCAGCGCATGTAGGTGGTGGAAGTCTTATCTTCTTGGTAGACCAGCAGATTCTCCTCCCATGACTTGGGACCAGTTCACCCGCCTATTCTTTGACAGGTATCTTCCACCCTCTCAGAGGGAAGATATACGATTTCAATTTGAGTAGCTTCAGTAGGGTTAGATGTCCGTGACCGATTATGAGGGGAGATTCTCCGAGTACTCTCGCCATGCACTTATGATACTCCCTACTGAGGCAGAGCGAGTGCGGAGGTTTGTGACGGGACTGCACTCAGGTATTCAGGCTACTATGGCTGGAGAGGTGGAGATGGGGACTCCCTATCAGTTGGTAGTAGGGATTCCTCGCAGTATTGAGGGTTACTATCAGAGGGTCAGAGAGCAGATGCAGCGGGACAAGAGGTCTCATTTTTCTTGAGAGCTTAGAGGTGCCCTAGCTGGGGGTAGAGGTTATCTCTTTTCTAAAGGCTCGACATATGGTCAAGAAGGGTTTTTTGGCTTATCTAGCCTATGTTCGGGATACTTCCGCAGGGTCTCCGGCGATTGATTCAGTGCTAGTAGTTCGGTAGTTCGCCGATGTGTTTTCTTTTGACTTTCCAGGCATGCCGCTAGACTGTGATATTGATTTCTGTATCAACTTGGCTCCAGGAACTCAGCCTATATCTATCACACTGTACCGTATGGCTCTGAAATAATTAAAAGAGTTGAAGGTACATCTTGAGGAGTTGCTTACAAAGGGGTTCATCAGGCCGAGTGTATCACCTTGGGGTGCACTAGTATTATTTGTGAATAAGAAATATGGGACTATGCGAATGTGCATTGATTACCGCCAGTTGAATAAAGTCACCATCAAGAACAAGTACCCGTTGTCGCGTATCGATGACTTGTTTGACCAGTTGCAGGGTGCTAGGGTGTTCTCTAAGATCTACTTGAGATCGGTGTACCATCAGTTGAAGATTCGGGACTCTGATGTTCCGAAGGCTGCCTTTAGTACTAGGTATGGCCATTATGAGTTTCTAGTGATGTCCTTCGACTTGACTAATGTCCCAGTGGCATTTATGGATTTGATGAACAGGGTGTTCATGACTTATATTGATTTGTTCATCATTGTCTTCATTGATGAAATCTTGATCTACTCACGTAGCTTGGAGGAGCACGATGAGCATTTAAGAGTAGTGCTCCAGACCTTGCAGGAACTGAAGCTGTATGCTAAGTTCTCCAAGTGTGAGTTTTGGTTACATTCTGTGGCATTCTTGGGGCATGTTGTATCAGGTGAGGGTATTAAGGTGGATCCCAAGAAGATTGAGGCGGTTCAGAGTTGGCCTCGTCCTACTTCTGCGACTGAGATCAGGAGTTTCCTGGGGTTAACAGGTTATTATCGCCGGTTTGTGGAGAGATTTTCATGCATTGCAACACCTTTGACTAGATTGAACCAGAAGGGTGCTCCATCCCATTGGTCCGATGATTGTGAGGCGAGCTTTCAGAAGCTCAAGACAACTTTGACCACAACACCAGTTCTAGTGTTGCCTTCCGGTTCGAGGGTGTATACAGTTTATTGCGATGCTTCAAGCTTTGGCTTGAGTTGTGTATTGATGCAGGAGGGGAGATTTATTGCATATGCTTCACGTCAGTTGAATCCCCATGAGAAGAATTATCATGTGCACGATTTTGAGTTGATTGTGATTGTTCATGGTCTTAAGATCTGGAGGCATTATCTATATGTGGCGTCATGTGAGGTTTACACCGATCATCGCGGTTTGCAGAATTTGTTCAAACAAAGGGATCTCAATTTGAGGAAGCGTAGATGGCTTGAGTTATTGAAGGATTATGACATCACCATTCTTTATCATTCAGTCAAGGCGAATGTAGTCGTGAATGCCTTGAGCAGGAAGGCAGAGAGTATGTGTAGTTTGGCATTCATTTCAGTTGAGGAGAGGACACTAGCTTTAGACATTCAGTGCTTGGCTAATAGACTTGTGAGGTTGGATATTTCAGAGCCCAGTCGAATTCTTGCATGTGTTGTAGCCCAGTCTTCACTATTGGAGCAGATCAAGGCTCGACAGTTTGACGATCCACACTTGACAGTTCTTAGAGATTCGGTACTACAGGGTGGTGCCAAGGTGGTTTCTATTGGCGAGGATGGTGTCCTGCGACTCCAAGGCCGTCTATGTGTTCCTAATGTCGATGGCTTTAGGGAGATGATTATAGAGGAGGCATACAGTTCTCGGTATTCTATTCATCTAGGTGCTACAAAGATGTATCGGGACCTGGGACAACATTATTGGTGGAGGCGGATGAAGAAAGACATAGTTGAGTACGTAGCTAGGTGCCTAAATTGCCAGCAAGTTAAGTATGAGCACCAGAGGCCAGGTGGTTTACTCCAGCAGATAACTATACCAGAGTGGAAGTAGGAATGCATTACTATGGACTATTGGGTTACCGCGAACTTTGCGGAAGTTTGATGCAGTTTGGGTCATTGTAGACCGGTTGACCAAGTCGGCACACTTCATTTCAGTTGCCACTACTTATACTTCAGAGAGGATGTCCCAGATTTACATTCGAGGAGATAGTCCGGTTGTGCGGTGTACCTGTTTCTATCATATCAGGTAGAGGCCCTCAGTTCACTTTGCATTTCTAGATAGCCGTACGGAGTGGGTTGGGGACCTGTGTAGAGCTCAGCACTGCGTTTCATCCACAGATCGACAGTCAGTCAGAGCAGACAATTCATATCTTGGAGGACATGCTCAGAGCATGCGTGATTGACTTTGGGGGACAATGAGATCAGTTCTTGCCTTTGGCCGAGTTTGATTATAACAATAGTTACCAGTCAAGCATCAAGATGGCTCCGTTCGAGGATTTATATGGTCGACGATGTTGTTCTCCCGTTGGGTAGTTCGATCCGGGCGATGCGAGGTTGTATGGTACCAATTTAGTGAAGGATTCCTTGGAAAAGGTAAAGTTGATTCAGTAGCAACTCCACATAGCAAAGTCTCGACAGAAGAATTATGCGGATAGGAAGGCGCGTGACTTATCATTCATGGTGGGCGAGAAGGTTCTCTTGAAAGTCTTGCCGATGAAGGGGATCATGAGGTTTGGGAAGAATGGCAAGTTGATCCCCAGGTTTATAGGCCCATTTGAGGTGTTGAGGCGAGTTGGGGAGGTTGCTTATGAGCTTGCCTTGCCTCCTAGTCTACCGGTAGTTCATCCGGTTTTCCACATGTCGATGCTCCGGAGGTATCATCCCGACTTGTCATATGTGTTAGACTTCATCACTATTCAGCTAGATGAGAGTTTGGGTTACGACAAGGAGCCAGTTGCCATTGTTGCTAGGCAGGATCGCTAGTTAAGGTCCAAGAGGATTTCCGCGGTGAAGGTCCAGTGGAGGGGCCAACCAGTCGAGAAGGTGACTTGGGAGTTCGAGGAGGACATGCGAAGCAGATATCCTCACTTGTTTAGCACTCCGGGTATGATCCTAGACCCGTTCAAGGACGAACGTTTGTTTAAAAAGTGGAGAATGTAACGACCCAACAGGTCGTTTTTCTTTCAAAAACCCCGTTCCCCTAAATAAGACTCTCTGTATGTGTGTTTACTATTTTATGACTTGGGGGGATGGTTAGTTCGGGATTTGGAAGGGTTCAGGTTGAAATCGGAACACTTAGTTCCTTAAGATTGGCTTAAAAGGCCACGTTTGACTTCGGTCAACAATTTGAGTAAATAACCTCGGAACCGGGATTTGATGGTTCCAATAGTTCGTATGATGATTTTGGACTTGGGCGTATGTTCGGATCAGACTTTGGATGAACCGGGAGCATTTCGGCGCCTAATATCAAAAGTTGGCTCTTGAAGTTCTTTAAAATTTGGCTTGGAATGGGTTTCGGTGATATCTAGGCCCGAACAGATTTCTGAGACTAGGAATAGTTCTGTAACATCATTTAAGACTTGCACGCAAAATTTGGTGTCATTCAGAGTTGATTTGATAGGAATCGGATGAGTGGAATTCTTTTTGGAAGTTTTTGAGTTCATGAGTTGATTCATGCGTTTTGACATCCGATTCGTGATTTTTGATGTTATTTCAGTGTTCCGATCGCGCGAGCAAATTTGTATGATGTTGTTAGACTTGTCTAGTTGTTTGGTGTGGAACCCCGAGGGCTCGGGTGAGTTCCAGACGTTCGGAAGAAATTAATACACATCAGTTTCTGGTGTTTCTTGGCAGCATTTTCAGGTCTCGCAAATGCGAACCTCGCATTTGCAAGAAGGGCTTCGCAATTGCAAAGGAGCCCGACCTAGGCAGCGTTCTCATTTGCGACACATTTGCGATCCCAACAGAGTTTGCATTTGCGACTCTTTGGTCGTATTTGAAACCTAAGTAGCTGAAGCCCAAGCTTCGCATTTGCGAGAGTTTTGTCGTATTGGCGACCCTCGCATTTGCGACACCAGACATTAGAGGCCTGTGCCCAGCTCATTTATTGCGGGACTTAGGCTATTTATTTCATTTCACTTCATCTCTTGGGAAATTTTTGGAGCTTTTGGAAGGAGGCTTTCACCTAGAACTTTGAGGTAAGTAATTTCTATACAACATGAGTTAAATACATAGATTATGGGTAGATTAACATGTAAAAATTAGTGAAAATCAAGGGTTTAGATTAAAATCTAAGTTTTTGATAAAAATAAGATTTGACCACGAATTGGCTATGGATCTTAGTAAAAATCATATATTTTTGCTCCTAAGGTTATGGGTAACAACTTTCTTCAAAAATTTCTGGAATCCGGGCACGTGAGTCCGGGGGTGAATTTTAAGAATCTAGCACTTTGGGTTGGTAATCACTTTAATAATGGGGATATGATCTTTTGAGCATAGATTAATTATTTTATATAATGTTTGACTAGATCTAAGTCGTTGGGAACCAAGTTCGGAAGTTTGAGCACGTTCGTGAGTTGGGAAGTGAGCCTTGAGACGATGTAAGTCTATTTTGTAACCTTGTAAGAGGGAAATCTCCCCATAGGCAAATTAAATAATGTATGTGACTATTTATGGGGGGCTACATACGTACGAAGTGACGAGAGTCTGTGCGTAGCTACTATTTATGTTAAATCCGGGTAGTGTAGGACCCCTATCATGCTATACTTGAAATAATTGCGCCTTTTACTTGTCAATTAAATTGCTTAAATCATAATTATATAAATTGTTAAAGAAATCCTAAAGGATAAGTCGTCACTCCTTTGAGGTTATGAATGGAACACTTGAATGTTATCGAAAATTGGTGTTATTTAAGTATTTTCTATTGGGGAGCGGGTCGAGCGCCTCGCCAGATTAAATAGATGCATCTATGGTTCGCGTTGTTCGACCCTCGGCGGTGCATATTTAATTATTATTGTGTTGGTTCGGACCGTACGACCTCGGCATTATTTGTGCATGTTGATTTTTGAAAATAATAATTGTGAAAAAGATACTTATCATCTCTTTTTGTTGAGTTTAGCCCATTTATTGTAATCCATGCTTACTTATGATTTCGATTTATTATCATTAGCCCTAGTAAGTGCCATGTCGATTCCTCATCACTACTTCTTCGAGGTTAGACTGGATACTTACTGGGTACATATTATTTTATATACTCACTCTACACTTCTGCACTTGAATGTGCAGGATCTGAGGCAGGTGCATCTGGTTATCATTCCGATGCGCACACTTGACTTAGACTTAGAGTCTTCACGGTGAGCTGCTTTCCAAGACGTTCTGCGACAGCTGGAGTCTTTCTTTTGTTCATTTCTGTCTATTTCTTTTCCAGATAGTAGACTAGTATTCTTTTGTATATTCTACTAGAATGCCCTCAAACTTGTGACACCGGGTCTTGGCACACACACTAGTAAACTTATGATTTTGACTTTGTTTATATGATGGTGATTTGTACTCATTTGCTTCCGTTTATTTATGTTCCATTTGCAAATTTCTAAATCTTTTTAACAAATGAGAAAGTGTCATCCATTTAGTAAACTATTTAAATGAGAAATCACTAGTTTAATCAGTGTTGGCTTGCCTAACAACGGTCTTGGGAGCCATCACGGCCTATTGTGGAAATGGGTCGTGACATAAAAAATTTTCGAAATCCGGGCACGTGGGCCCGGGGATGAATTTTAGGAATCTTGCATTTAGGGTTGGATAATTACTATAATAATGGGGATATGAACTTTTCAGCATAAATTGATTAATTTATATGACATTTGACTAGTTTCGAGTCGTTTGACACCAAATTTGGAGGTTTGAGCACCTTTTTGAACCGAGAAGTAGGCTTTGGAATGAGGTAAGTCTCCTTTCTAACCTTGTAAGTGGGAAATCTCCCCATAGGCGAACTAAACAATATATGTGACTATTTGTGGGGGCTATGTACGTACGAAGTGACGAGAGTCCGTGCATAGCTACTATTCATGCTAAAGTCCAGTAGTCTAGGACCCCTACCATGCTATACTTGAAATAATTACGCTTTTACTTACCAATTAGATTTCTTAAATCACAATCCCATAAATTGTACAATAATTTCAAAAGAATGTCTTCACATAATTGAGGTTATGAATATGACACTTGACTGTTATTGAAAAACTTGTGTTCTTTAAGTGTTTTCTATATTGGAGCAGGTCGACACCTCTGCAGATTAAATAGATGCATCTATGGTTCGCGACGTTCGACCCTCGACAGTGCACATTTAAAAACTACTGTGTTGGTTCGGGCCGTACGACCTCGACATTATTTGCACATGTTAACTCTTGGGAATAATAATTGTGAAAAAGATATTTATCATCTCTTGTTGTTGAGTTTTAGTACATTTATTGTAATCCATACTTATTTATGATTTTGATTTATTATCATTAGCCTTAGTAAGTGTCAAGTCGACCTCTCGTCACTACTTCTTCGAGGTTAGACTGGATACTTACTGGGTACATATTATTTTATGTACTCACGCTATACTTCTGTACTTAACTGTGCAGAATCTGAGGCATGTGCATCTGGATATCCATCCGGCGCGCATTCTTGATTCGAGTTCGAGATTCTACAGTGAGCTGCCCTTCCAAGCCGTTCAGCAGCATGACAGAGTCTCTCTTTTATTTTATTGTTGTCTATTCCCTTTCAGACAGTAGATACATCTTTTGTATATTCTACTAGGTTGCCCATATACTTGTGACACTAGATCTTGGCACGTATCAGTAGACTTGTGGACTTTGGGTTTTTTTCTTACGATTATTAATGCTTTTCGTTGTTTTCATCTATTAATTTAGATCAACCTTCATTAAATCTTCTAAATAAAAGGAAAATCACTGCGTGGGAAATTTGTTAAAATAAAAATTCATTAAATTATCTATTGTTGGCTTGTCTAGCAACGGTACTGGATGCCATCACGACCTGATATAGAATTGGGTCGTGACAGTATTCTTTGATTTTAACTATACGATAAATTGATAATATTGTAATTTAAAAATATATTTCACATTGAACAAAATAATTATTTTATTATTTTTTAATATTTAGGACTTTAATATCAATAGAAATTTTATATATTAATTTTTATAGTATTATGCAGAAACTTCAAATATGTAGGATTTTTAAATCAACTTATTTGACCAACTTTATATCTTTTAAACAGTAAATTAAGCTACAACCATATTATATAACTTGTAACTACAATTAATAACTTAAACTTTAGCCAAACTAATATATTCGAAACTTTGAAGTATAACTAACTTTTGGCTTTGGTATATGAACTTTCGGAATCCAAGTGACAACATGATTTTTCCTTCATTATTGGATTAATATCATTACCACCATAAGTAAGAACAACAATTGTTGCTTCTTCACTAAGTTTTGTTTGCACTTCTTTTTGGCTAAAGACTTGTAGAAGACAAAAAATGTTTGATAATTTGGAGGTTGGATGCATAACTATTGAGCCATAATTTTTGTAGCTTTTATATTTCTTTGTTATTTTCTCATTCGGGAACGGTAAGAATGATTCAAGTGATAGTTTGGATTCTACTTTTGCGATAAAAGCCTTTTATTACTAATTTGTTGAAAACAATACTAAAGTATATTTTATATTCGAACAATGTGCATTTTGCTCACAAAAAAAGGACTGCTTCTGTATCACGATCGAAAATTCAACTAGCCGTGATGACACCTAACTCAACCCGCTAGGTAAGTCAATTAACAACTATACAATTTCAATGAAATTTAATAAGACAATTAAGTAAAAGAAAATATTTAAATCCTATACATTTCCCAAGGACTGGTAGTACAAATCATGAGCTCCTAAGATTGAAAATTACAAAGCTGGTATGAAACAAATACATCATCTGTTCGAAATGTATATAAACAGATTCTTAGAATCTAAAGCTACCATGAACAAGAGGCAACTACAACCGGCACACATGTACGTCTTCAATTCCAGCTCTCGTCGATCACAACAATATTAACATCTAATGGCTGCATGCAAGGTGCAGAAGTGTAGTATGAGTACAACCGACCCCATGTACTCAATAAGTAACAAACCTAACCTTAGGTTGAAAGTAGTGATGAGCTAGAACCAAGGTCAGAGTCCAATATATATAGCCAACAACAGGTCATAACAATAGAATGAGGTAATAAAAGAAGTAATTCAGAGATGAAATGCTGAGCCTATTCATAGTTTCCCGAAAAATACATCCTCTTTTCAAGTATATCACTGAAAACCCAAATCCTTTACGAAAATCGTCAAAAATATGAGTAAATTTGATAACACTAATTTTTCCCAAAAATCCTTTCAACAATAAATGACGTGATACCGTACAACATGAGGAATAAATGCATCTCTATGCCTGTATGTCATATGTGCATGTCAATGCCATGTACCTCAGCAATGAACTCATGTACTCATACTTTCGGAGTACTCAATTTCACTGTCTCACACTTTCCACTCATCATGCTCAACCACTCAATACTACATATGGCCAATCCGGCCCAGGGAAGATCCATCCCCGAATATATACATCAGCTGGCCATCAGTCACTCAGTACTGAGTAGGGCCAAATCCAGTCCGCGGGGAAGATCCATCCTCGGGTATATAAATGCTTCGGACAAGATCCATGTCCAGGGAAGATCGGTCCCTCAATATAATCAACCGCGCTCACTGAGGGTGTGTGCAGACATCGAAGGGGCTCCTTCATCCCAAGCGCTATATCAAGCCATTCGTGGCACAAATCAATATAACCTGTTGCGCCATGCAGCCTGATACCATAATATAATCAATATAACATGCTGCGACGTGCATCCCGATCCCATAATATCACTCATACTCAGGCCCTCAGCCTCACTCAGTCATCAATCTCTTCAGTCTCTCGGTCTCACAATGACATTAAACTAGTCCAAAATGATGATATGGTTTGTCAATAAATGGTACAAAGACAGAGATATAATATGCATATGAATGCGTATGACTGAGTATGTAATGCAATGAAAGCAGATGATTCAACAGTAGAAATGACCTCTGTGGGTCCCAACAGGATAACCATGTAGCCTAGACATGGTTTCTAACATGGATCACATTTCAATAGCTCAAGAACGTAGAAATTTTATGGTTACAGGTAAGACCATATAACTAAATAAGGAGCACAGAAATAACAGAATTACAATCTACACAATGCACGCCCACACACCCGTCACCTAGTATGTGCGTCACCTCAACACCAATCACATAACACGTAATTCAGGGTTTCATACCCTCAGCACCAAGTTTAGAAGTGTTACTTACCCCGAACAAGACAACCCCAATACCGAGCAAGCCAAGCGATGCTCCAAAAATGCCATCCCGCGCCTTCCTACCTCCAAACGGCTCGAAACTAGCCAAAAGCAACTCAAATACATTAAATAATGCCAAAGGAAATAAACCCAATCGATAAAGGTCAAATTTCTAATCAAAATCCCAAAATCGACCAAAATGTCAAACCCGGGCCTGCGCCTCGAAACCCGACAAAACTCACAAAATTCGACAACCCATTTAATTACGAGTCAAACCATACTAGTGTAAAAATCTGACCGGTCGTTTGAAGCTCTAGCACATCGTTCGGAAGTTTGGGGCAATGAGCAGCTTCACTTCAAGTATTATGACTCGTACGCATGGTCGGAATTGAATTTTGGGAAGTTCGGAGTTGATTTGGAAAGACAATCCCCATTTCGGAAGCTTTAAGTTGGAAGAATTGACTAAAGTGTGATTTTTAATAAAACGACCTCAGAATCAGGATTTGAAGGTTCCAACAGGTTTGTATGATGATTTTGGACTTGGGCGTATGTCCGGATCGGGTTTTGGATGACCTGGGAGGGTTTCAGCGCCTATTCTGGAAGTTAGCATTTTTGGAACAATTTCATAAATTTGGGTTAAAGTGAATTTTCGATGTTATCGATGTCTGTTTAGGATTCCAAGTCTGGGAATAGCTCTGTATAGTGATCCTGGTATTCAGAGTGCGATTAGAAGTGGACTTGGAGGTCCGTAGGTCATTTTGGAGTCATTTGGATAAAGTTAGAAATTCGAAGGTTTTTGAGGAGTTGGACCGGAAGTGAACTTTTTGATGTCGGGGTCGAATTTTGATTCCGGAAGTTGGAGTAGGTTCGTAATGTTGAATATGACTTGTGTGAAAAATTTGAGATCAATCGGACATGATTTGATAGGTTTCGACATCGAATGAAGAAATTTGAAGTTCTAAAGTTCATCAAGTTCGAATTGGGGCGTGATTCGTGATTTTAGCATTTCAAGGCTCGACTTAGTTCGTAATGTGTTTTTGAATTGGTTGATGTGATTGAACGGGCTCTCGAGGGGCCTCGGGTGGATTCCGGGTGGCTAATGGATCAAATTTGGACTTGGAAGAAAGACGAGGAAGCTGATATCTGGTGTAACCGCACCTGCGAGGTCTTGGCCACAGGTGCGGCCTGGCAGTCGTAGATGCGGGTTGGGCAGTAAGGGTAAGGACTGCAGGTGGGAGTGTTGGCCGCATTTTATCAAGCGTATAATCGAAGGAGATGACCACATATACGGAAGTAAACCGCATGAGCAAAGGGATCCTCGTACCTGCGAAGCCGCAGGTGCGGCTACTATTCCGCAGGTGCGGAAGTGTCGCTGAGCAGAAGGATTTTATAAAGACGGGACTTGCTCATTTTATCCCCTTTTTCATTTAGTTTGGGATATTTTGGAGAGCTTCAAGGGGATATTTTCATCAAGAAATTCTAGGTAAGTTGTTTCTTCCCATTTGTGAGTTAAATACATGAATTATACGTGGATTTGGAACATGTAAATTAGTATAAATTGTGGGGTTTTGGTAGAAGACCTAGAATGTGGTATTTTGGATTTTGACCACGAATTTGGACATGGAATTGGGAATAAAATGTATATATGAGTTCTTAATGTTATGGGTAATCTTTATCTTCGAAAATTTCAGAATCCGGGCACGTGGCCCGAGGGTGATTTTATCGACTTTTCGATCCAGGTTAGAAATTGTTATAGAATGGATTATAACGGGTATTTGAGCATATATTAATGGGTTGCATAATTATTGGCTAGTTTTGGAGCTTTGTGCATCGATTTGAGTCAACGGAAGGGCTTGGAAGCCGGTTATGAAACTTCGGAGAGAGGTAAGTCTCCATTCTAACCTTGTAAGAGGGAATTTTTCCCATAGGTGAAATAATTAATTATGTGCTGCTATTTGTGGGGGCTACGTACGCATGAGGTGACGAGATTCCGTGCGTAGCTACTATTATGCTTATGTCCGGGTAGTCTAAGACCCAAAAGCATGCTTTACTTGTCGTACTTGTAATTTTACTGATAAATTTAAAATGCTTAAATCATATCGAATTTGGAAAACGAATTTCTTAAAAAAGATTTAACACCATCTTCTTGACCATTAAAAGAGAAATTATCATTTTCTTGGGAAATTGTTTTCCTGATAAAGTCTGGAGTGACTGTTTGAATGTGTGTATCTATGAGTGCCTGCGTCACATGTATGATTTGCGAGCGGGGTAACCCTATTATTTATCTTTGACCGCGCACGTATGATTCGCGAGCAGGGTAATAGATGCATCTATGGTTCGCACCGTTCAACCCTCCGGCAGTGCACATTTTATTATTTTATTGGATCGGGCCGTACGTCCTTGGCATTAATTGCGCATTCTTGTATTGCTTCCTTGAAAATTTATGATTAATTATATTCCTTCCTTGGCCGAGATGAATTGTTAAATGATGAAATATGATCTTTTGGAAAATCTCTTATTACTAAAGGAATTGTCTACCTGCTTCCTGTTTATCGAGTTGAAATTATCTTATAAAATTCATACTTGTGCACTTTTTGGTACTTCAGTGTTCGGACCACTAGTAAGCGTCAAAGTCGACCTCTCGTCACTACCTCTTCGAGGTTAGGCGGGACACTTACTGGGTACACATTATTTTTGTACTCATACTACACTTGATGTACAGGTACATGCATGGGTAGTGGCCTTGTGGGCGCATCGGCGTGGTTGGTACGGGGACTTAGGTGGGGTGTATCTTATGAGACCATCCGCATCCAGCAGAGTCTTCTTTAGATGTATTGTATTTTTCTATTCTGTCCAGTTTGTATTTCGGACAGTTATTGTATCACATTTTAAATTCCTAGAAATTGCTCATGCACTTGTGACACCGGGTTCGGGGATGACTATGGGATTTATTCGTTATTTGAATTTTTTAAAGGCATTTAATTTACTCAGAGGAAGTTCATTATTTGCTATTTAATGTAATGAAAAGAAATGATTTCAATACTACATAAATGGGAATTTTATTAACTTCTTAGTGTTGGCTTGCCTGTCATTGGTGTCCGCCGCCATCATGACCATTTACGGATTTTGGGTCGTGACAACATGGCATCAGAGCACTAGGTTCCCTTAGGTCTCATGAGTCATGAGCGAGCCTAGTAGAGTCTTGCGGATCGGTACAGAGACGTCCGTACTTATCTTCGAGAGGCTACATGGCTATTAGGATCACTTCCCTTCTTTATTTCCTCATCATGCAATTTGATTCCTTTGAGGCTTATGCCTTTGTTTCTTTCCTTTTCAATCCTATGCGACGCGAAGTGCTGGTTATAAATTGGGAATTGAGGATTGTAATGGTACTACAGATGTGGTGCGGGATGTTTCTACCTGCGTAGTTGTTTGGGCTATTGTTGTTGCCTTGCAGAAGGATATTCTATCGTTTCAGCTCAGTAGCTATACTTCTTAGAGCTTTGAGTCTATGCACAGGTTGCTATGATGCTCATGAACGACGTAGTAATTGATATGCTGGTAGGATGCTTGCCTATGTGTCGGGACAATGAATGATTTGAAAGGAGGTTTACTCAGAGCATGATTCAGAGATTCGTTATTTTGTTTCTATTGCAGGAAAGTCAATCGGACTATTAATGTTTAGGTTTGGGTTGATAGGGTAACGAGACTTGGTGTTCTCAACTGTGGTGGAATTTTCATCTGCGACGTGGTGTCGTCGTCCTCGATTAAATGTTTTGTCGGTGTTATGATATTCTTCAATTCGCCTTTAGGCGGGAAATTATGAAATGGTGTCGAGGAAGCGGCTGTCAAAGATTGCGGTGTGCGGTGGTTCAGGATCAGATCAGTGTTTCCGATGTTAGAGGCTTGAGAAAAATGATTTCGGAAAGGATTAAAGTGGTAGTATTATGTTGGTTCAAGTACTACAGAGATAGATATTGATTCAACGAAACAACTGGGCATCAAAGGATGAGGAAAAACGTGTGGGAAGTGTCAGGCAGTGGTTAAATTTATAAAATGCCGGGTATAAGGAGCGAAAGTTGAGAAGTTGCTTAAGGGAGTGAATTTGACCTAAGTGGGAGAGTGGCAGAGTAGCATATGGGTTTAGTGGCAGGGTAACTACGCACCTTCAGGAAACGTTTAGAGTGATTTGGGGATTTTAGTTGACGGTGATTGGGTCCATGAGCTTAATTTGTAATTTTGGCTATTGTATGGGGGGGGGGGGNTGCAAGAGAAAGGAGTTTCTTGGTATGAAGAAGGATATAACATAACTTTGAATTTGGAAAATATTGTCGCACATTTAAGTTGAGGTCCATAGGAGTGATCAGACTATGTACAGTGGGTGCATGAGAAGAGGCTCAGGATGAGTTATTGATGTTGTAGTGATTGTGCAGTGCAGCGTCATTGGGAGATGTCGGCAGGTAATTTCTGCAGGAGGGATATATCCTGTAAGCAGGTCAGTGGTCGTGTGGTTGACGGAGTTTTTGCAAAGAATTATGCCGATATCCAGTAAGAGGTCGAGTATGTGAATGTTGCTAGAGTTTAAGAATGTTCATGAAATGCTAACAGAAGGATTTCGAGGAATTTGGCGGGTTGGTTGTGCAAGATCATGTCAACAATGAAGAAAGCATCCTGGTGGCTTCCAGAGTTGTTTAATAATAGCTTCAAGCTAAGTGGGAGAGTCCCACCGCCTACGATTGGGTTGCATGGTTATCTACTTGTGAGGTTTCGGGTTATCAGAGTATTGGTGAGTTAATACAACTAAGGAAAAAGGAACATAAGTGGTAATTTGAGAAAATGATTGATAAAGGTGTGTTATAGTTGGCCTTATTGACTCATGTTTGGGCTTTGGGAAGATTCATGATTTATGCTTCGTACAGAGGTGATTTGCAACGGAAGTGATTCAGTCGAGTGCTTCATTGAGATGGGTGTTCATGGGCCAGCGGGGCCTTGGGGTTGATTATGTCTGGGGCCAAGCCAGAGTGGGTCTCTCAACAACGGTCCTGGTGAATTCAAAGGTTAAAAATGTAGTGCTTAAGGATTTCAAGCCCATGGTATGGTTAAGAATCGAGTTTTTGCAGCAGTTATTGATAAGAGGCATGGAATGCTCTATGATATTTTTGACTTGCAGAGTAGCATTTGGAAGAAAAAGAGAAAATGACTTTGGATTCGTAGGAGAATTATCAGAATGAGTGTATCAGTCGAAGATGCGGATATGTGTGCGATGAGAGCATGGAACAGTTCATGAGTTGGAGACAACATGGTCTCATGATGCAAAGCCACTCATGAAGAATGCGTATTGAGTTGTTATGTGTTTACTGGAGTTATTGTTATTTTCGAGTCAAATTAAGGATAAGTTAGAAGAAGCCGGATTAGTTAGCCACGGTTAAATTGGCGTGATAGCGGCAGTGATTAGTTCTTCCAGCGTGGTTAGATTATGCATGTGATTTGTGGAGGTACGTGTGAGGCTTGACGGCTACCATGGTTGGTTCTATTTGGGAGCATTCAAGTATTATGGCCTATGATGTGTAGGTGGATCCCTGAAGGATTACGGTGGACTAAACCACTACTTGAGGATTTGCATGTTGTACGATTATGAGAATTCACTGGTGTGTTGCTATGGTTCTCTCGGGATGAGGTAAGTAAAAAAAAGTTTCTATAAGATGAAGTGTTTATCCTATTAGTGGTTCAGGAGTGATGATGAAATTCTTGTGCTACCACATATTAGCATGTTAGGTGCAGTGGGCGGTATGAAATTTGAAAGTGAGGATCAAGGTTGCGGTTCAGTGTTGACAAGGATGTCACGAGCTCGGATGAGCAGTAAAGGGATTTGGATGTTTAGAGTAAGATGGTATTGTCTTCGGTATCACCTAGGATTGGTGTTGCGTAAGAGGCTTTGTGTTCTGGTTGCCGATTCTTGACTTGCTTTACAATATTTGTATGACCGGTAGTATTGAGATGCATACTTGTTACCTAGTGCATGATGTTGTGTAAGTGTATTCCGCGGGAAGATCGTATAAGTGCGACATGTAGTCACTTGCTTGATTGAAGATTGAAACCAAGTATGAAGGATGTGGTAATATTGCTTATTTGAGGATTTCTGCATGGAGGGACTTCGGTCCATTTGGTTGTGGATTGTGGAAGCTTGTCTCGGTTATGGTAGTTGTTTTTGTGTGTTATTGGAAATGGGGGGGTTATTATGGACCCTTGAAAGGTTATTATCCTAGTACGGTGCGACCAAGATCGGCTTGAGGTTTGTGAATGAATTTAAATATGAATATGGGCTCTATATCATGCCAGATATGTTTATTTTAGCATAGCGCTCCTCATGGAGGAGTATTCGGATGATGGGTGTTGTTTCGTTGTCAGCTATTTCATGTAATGTTATATTGTGCCGTGTGAGTTGTGTAACGGATTGATAAATTCCGTATGTGTTGAGGTTCCATGTAGTGATGGTGTTATTTAAGCATGATGGATCTTGAGATTCAGATCATATATGGCACCTCATTGTGCTTAAGTTTTGTAGCGTATGGCGCTATCTGTCTCCCCAGTGATGGTATTATGCACTTAGTGCGCTTGTGACTGGTATTCGGTATTTTGTTGTAATGAGCAATTTAGCTCGGTGTGTATCTCCTTATGTGAATTTTATGTGTGGATCGGGTGGCATGCCACCACCGGTATGTTATTCGAATCGGGTTGCACACCGCAACAATGTGATGTTGAGTACGGTTTTCTATATTCTATTTTTGTGTGTTTTGTTTCCCATTTTCTGAGCAAAGTTCATATTAGTTGCGTGGGTTGAATAGTCCCTTCGAGAGTTTGTTTTCCTTTTGTATCACATTCGAGTTTATAGATTATTATCACATTGTGGCATCATGTGAGATTGTTGGTCATGTCTGGGGTGGCTTATTGCCTGAGCAACTCGTACCGGGTGAGACGAGATTATTGGATCTAGGATCAGTGCGATCGGATTATATGAAGTATATTAAAGAGCAAATGCCATTAATTGGTTCATAATGATGTAATGGTTCTTCTCATGAGTATAGACTCAACGATTTGTTGACTTGGCAGTTGGTTATGAATTTCTACACATCTTTTCCGCCGTGGAAGTATTGCAAGATTTGGAATAGGACTTATATGAGTCATGAGGTGTGAGTGAGCATCAGATTCGTGGAATGTCGACTGTTATCATCAGACAATTTTATTATGGTCGTGCGAGTTATGCAATGCATAGTGTGAATTTAGCAAAGGAATGCAATCATGTTTTGGTACATCATGTAGGGATCAATGTGGTGCTCATATGTTGGAAGCAGGCCTAGAAGAGAACTCCGCATGTTGGAATTGGGCTATAAGGCTTATTTGCCTAAATGTAAGAGAATATCTTCATATTTGCTCGAGCTAATGTGCTCAACTGAGTGGTGGTAGCACGGGCAGGTGTGTGAGATGTTAACCAGTGATTTCAGACAACTCTAGTGCAGTTCTCAGCACGTTCGAGGACGAACATATATTTAAGTAGGAGAGAATATAACGACCCGACCGGTCATTTGGAGCTCTAGCGCGTCGTTCGGCAGTTTGGGGCCATGAGCAACTTCACTTCAGGTACTATGACTCGTACGCGTGGTCGAAATTGAATTTCGGGAAGTTCAGAGTTGATTTGGAAAGAAAATTCTCATTTTAGAAGCTTTAAGTCGGAAGAATTGACCAAAGTGTGATTTTTGAGAAAAACGACCTCGGAACCGGGATTTGAAGGTTCCAACAGGTTCGTATGATGATTTTGGACTTGGGCGTATGACCCGGGAGCGTTTCAGTGCCTATTGTGGAAGTTAGCATTTTTTGAACAATTTCATAAATTTGGGTTAAAGTGCATTTCAATGTTATTGATGTCTGTTTGGAATTCCAAGTCTGGGAATAGCTCCATATGGTGATTCTGGTATTGGGAGCGCGATCGGAAACGGATTTGGAGGTCCGTAAGTCATTTTGGAGTCATTTGGCTAAAGTTAGTAATTCGAAGGTTTTTGAGGAGTTGGACCGGAAGTGAACTTTTTGATATCGGGGTCGGATTCTGATTTCGGAAGTTGGAGTAGGTCCGTAATGGTGAATATGAATTTATTGCAAAATTTGAGGTCAATCGGACGTGATTTGATAGGTTTCGGCATCGAATGAAGAAGTTTGAAGTTCTAAAGTTCATCAAGATCAGATTGGGGCGTGATTCATGATTTTAGCGTTGTTTGATGTGATTTTAAGGCTCAACTTAGTTTGTAATGTGTTTTCGAACTGGTTGGTATGATTGGACGGGGTCCCGGGTGGATTCCGGGTGGCTAACAGATCGAGTTTGGAATTGGAAGAAAGAGGAGGAAGCTGATATCTAGTGTAACCGCACGTGCGAGGTCTTGGCCACAGGTGCGGACTGGGAGTCGCAGATGCGGGGTTGGGCAGTCAGGGGAAGGACCGCTGGTGCGGAGTGTTGGCCGCATCTGCGCAAGCACAGAAGCGAAGGAGATGACCGCAGATGCGGAAGGAAACCGCAGGAGCGAAGGGATCCTCGCACCTGCGAAGCCGCATGTGCGTCTACTGTTCCGCAGGTTCGGAAGTGTCGCTGGGCAGAAGGATTTTATAAAAACGGGACTTGACTCATTTTATCCTATTTTACATTTGGCTTAGGCGATTTTGGAGAGCTTCAAGGGGAGATTTTCATCAAGCAATTCTAGGTAAGTGGTTTCTTCCAATTTGTGAGTTAAATACATGAATTATACGTGGATTGGAACATGAAAATTAGTATAAATTGCGGGGTTTTGGTAGAAGATCTAGAATTTGGTATTTTGGATTTTTACCACGAATTTGGACATGAAATCGGGAATAAAATATATATTTGAGTTCATAATGTTATGGGTAATCTTTATCTTCGAAAATTCCGAAATTCGGCATGTGGGCCCGAGGGTGATTTTGTCGACTTTTCGATCGAGGTTAGAAATTGTTATAGAATGGATTATAATGGGTAATTGAGCATATATTAACGTGTTTGCATAATTATTGGCTAGTTTTGGAGCATTGTGCATCGATTTGAGTCAACGGAAGGGCTTGGAAGCCGGTTATGGAACTTCGAAGAGAGGTAAGTCTCCTTTCTAACCTTGTAAGAGGGAATTGTCCCCATAGGTGAAATAATTAATTATGTGCTACTATTTGTGGGGGCTACGTACGCACGAGGTGACCAGAGTCCATGCGTAACTACTATTATGCTTATGTCCGGGTAGTCTAGGACCTAAAAAATGCTTTACTTTCCGTACTTGTAATTTTACTGATAAATTTAGAATGCTTAAATTATATCGAATTTGGAAAATGAATTTCTAGAAAAAGATTTAACACCATCTTCTTGACCATTAAAAGAGAAATTATCATTTCTTGGGTAATTGTTTTCCTGATAAAGTCTGGAGTGACTATTTGAATGTGTGTATCTATGAGTGCATGCGTCGCATGTATGATTCGCGATCTGGGTAACTCTATTATTTATGTTTGACCGCGTCGCACGTGTGATTCGCGAGCAGGGTAATAGATGCATCTATGGTTCGCGCCGTTCGACCCTCCAGCATTGCACATTTTATTATTTTGTTGGATTGGGTCGTACGTCCTTGACATGAATTGCACATTCTTGTATTGCTGCCTTGCAAATTTATGAGTAATTATATTCCTTCCTTCGCCGAGATGAATTGTTAAATGATGAAATATGAGCTTTTGGAAAATCTCTTATTACTAAAGAACTTGTCTACCTGCTTCCTGTTTATCCAGTTGAAATATCTTATAAAATTCATACTTGTGCACCTTTTGGTACTTCAGTGTTCGGACCACTAGTAAGCGTCGAAGTCGACCTCTAGTCATACCTCTTTGTGGTTAGGCGGGACACTTACTGGGTACACGTTATTTTTGTACTCATACTACACTTGCTGTACATTTTGATGTACAAGTACATGCATGGGTAGTGGCCCTGTGGGCACAACAACGTGGTTGGTACGGGGACTTAGGTGGGCTGTACCTTATGAGACGATCCGTAGCCAGCAGAGTCTCCTTCATATGTATTGTATTTTCTCTTTTGTCCAGTTTGTATTTCGGACAATTATTGTATCACATTTTAAATTCCTAGAAATTGCTCATGCACTTGTGACACCGGGTTCTGCGATGACTATGGGATTTATTCAGTATTTAAATTTTTTAACGGTATTTTGTTTACTCAGAGAAAGTTCATTATTTGCTATTTAATGTAATGAAAAGAAATGATTTCAATACTACAAAAATGGGAATTTTATTAACTTCTTAGTGTTGGCTTGCCTGACAGTGGTGTCCGGCGCCATTATGACCATTAACGGATTTTGGGTCGTGACAACTAGTTTCACTCAAATCCGACTCCGAATCGATGTTCAAAACTCAAAAATTTACTTTATAAAATTTTAGACAAAACTACCAAATTTCACTTTGAAATCATCAATAAATGCCAAATACGAAGATGGTACATGAAATATAACCCATATCGAGTATAGAACACTTACACCAATCCATATGGAGAAAATCGCCTCCAAAAATTGTCCATATCCGTGCTCCCCAACTCAAAATATGACCAAATGAACAAACCTTCAATATTAAGTATTTTTGCCCAGTCGTTCTGCCTCATTTTGCATGTCAAACGATCCCGAAACTTGATTTTGATATTTCTAATGGATTCATTGTGAAATTTCAGTCAAGTTAGGCTTTTGAATTACTCCATTTGACCTTATAATGAAGGAGATATGTTGGTTTCAATATTTGGAATTAGTGCAGATTTTTAAATACGGAGTCGGTGACAATTACGTAATTAATCTGAAAAAATCTGGCAACCCAATTCTTAGTAAAATGATCATAAAATCCTCATATGATGCCCAATTTCGACGAGTCTTTTTGCTACGGATCCGTAATTACGATACGAATTTAATGCTTCAATCAAAACAGAAATCAGAACTCATTTGTTCAATATGGTACCATTTATGATTGAAGAAATGACGTCGAAATATAAGAAAAACGAGCATAACACAACCCAAACCTATCCGAAACTCACCCGAGCCCCTCGGGTCCCCGTACGAACGTACCAACAAATCCCATAATATAACACAGACTTACTCGAGGGCTCAAATCACGCATAACATTGAAAAGATAAAACGCACCTCGAATCAAACTTAATGAACTTTCGCCTTCAAAAAACTCGCGCCGAAACATATCAAATCAACTCGGAATGAACTCAAATTTTGCACAGAAGTCCTAATACATCATACGGAGCTACGCGTGTTTCCAAACTACCTAGCAAAGTGCAAATGCTCAAAACGATCGATCATGTCGTTACATTCTGTTATTAACTAACATTGTTTAAGTGTTTATGCCTTGACCATAAACTCTAAGGTGTGATGACGCTATTTCCTTTAGAATATGTCTTTTCCAAGAAAAAAAAAACATAAAAGTTCTTAAATATTTGAGGGTTATGTGTTTTTGCGCATGATTACTACTTGAACTGAAGTAATGCAATTATAAAATTAGATAAATTTTAAACTAAATAGATTGACTAAGATGGCTAAGGACATTTCTGGGGTTTCCTTTATTAATTAGCTAAATAGGACCAATAATCATAGTTTTTGAAAACTTGCACATCTTAAAATTTTATTTTATGACGTAACACATTTTAATGTATTTTTTAAAAGCTTGTACTCATCGAAACAAGTACACGCGTAACACGCGTACCCTAAGATTAATTAGTATAAAAATGGGAACCCCAAAACTAAAAAATTGAATTGCCAAAATATCGTTCTAAAAAATTATATATAAATATCATTTAATTAGTAATATTATATTAGAAGTAATATTTTATGGAAAAGAAGGCAACAAATTAGACACGTCTATTTCAAAAAGTTGTGATGCTCTAGTGATATTTAACCTTTTGAAACTTGGTTTTAACCGTTGGTTGTTTTAAATTTTAATTGCCACATCTATTTAAGGACTATTTTCTGGTGCAACGAATGTACACAGATGAGCCATTTTTCCTGCTTAATCAACTACGGCCAATTCTTCTTTATTAACCAACGTTCAAGAAAATTGATACTCTTTTCTTCCTAGGTCGTATACTCTAATTATATATTATTTTTCATCATGTTTACCGTAAAATGGTACAGTTGATTTATACTAATTCGATCCTGAAATAATATAATAATTGAAAAAAGGTACAATACTTAGCCTTAAAATGTAGATGAAACAACATAGATGACAGTTCCGGGAACAACAACGATGAGATAAAAAAAGGGGAAACTTAGATTGTATTAAGCTTTGTATAGAATGCAGTGTAAGTTTAGCCAGAAAATTCGTGTCCTTTACAATGATAACTAGGCCCACTATTTATAGTTGTATCTAGGGAAGGAGGTCCTAGGATCGTGTCCTTCTTTAATGTCAATTATGAGGGTCATTGATGAATATGTAACGGTAAACGTAAATGCCAAATTCTCTGTAACCGGTGTCACCCTTAATGCTGTAGAATATTCCTTATTATATGCTACCGGGTACAGAGCATTTAATACACCTTTATGAACATTATCCCTTGGTGACAAGCGGAATAGCTACGTTCGATCTTCGGCCATCCCCGTCTTGGGTTCAACGTGTCTTTCCTTTCGATGACCATGTGTCATATCATCTTTCACCCTATACAGATAGTCTCCCTACTTTTCGATGACATAAATTTGTGTTATCGGGAAGTTGGTAGAAATACTCTTTTGGCGGGAATTACTATAGCTCCCTCGGCTTTTGGCGGTTGATTCAGTACAGCTTTTGCTGATTATCGAGGTAATCATGGCCATGAATTTAGCAGCCACGATTTTACTTATACGCATCATTCTTTTCATTTTCTGTCACGGCCCAAAAATCCATTAATGGTCGTGATGGCGCCTAACACTGCTGTCAGTCAATCCAACAATTATTGGTTAACTCGATTATTCATTTTAGTATTTTGAAATCATAATTTTCCTTCAATTAAATAATCAGAAATAAAATTTATAGAGTAGATGATAATATTTTCCCAACTATAATACTGAACAACTCATAAGTACCCCAAAAATCCGGTGTCACGAGGGTATGAGCATCAGCTAGGAAGTAAAAAAAAATACAGCATCTGTCCGGAATACAAAAAGGACAGGAAAAATACAAATAACTCTGGAGGAGACTCTGTTGGCTGCGGATCATAACCTGAAATGCAGCTCGCGGCAAGTCTCCGCATCATCCGTGCCTCCGTGCCCAAAGGAACACCGGACATAAAAGTACATGCACAAAAATGTGCAGCAAGTGTAGTATGAGTACGTGAATCCACGTGTACCCAGTAAGTATCTAGCATAACCCTGGAGGAGTAGTGACGAGGGGTCGATATTGACACTCACTAGTGGTGCAATAGTATCAGGTACAATAAGGAGGTGAAAAAATATGAGGCAGAGTAAATTAATGAAATGAACAAGTGTAAATATGTGGTACAATTATCCTCCTTACAAGAAACTCAAGCTCTTAATTAGAAAGTTCTTCCTCAACCGGAGTGTGTGTATATATATATATATATATATATATATATATATATGTATAATGGACCTCACCAAATAGGTTGTTATAATTCGAATCAGGGAACGACTCACAGATACTCTGGCTTCTTGTCAAATATTACGCACGATTCCATGAGGATATTTTTATAAAAATACCGAGGCGTACGACCCGATCCAACATAAATATTAAATTGTGTACTTTCGAGGGTCGAACGACATGAACCATAGATGCATCCATTAAACTACCGAGGCGAACGGCTCGCTCCCATGAGAGTGTTGTACATAACAACTGCCGAGGCGAACGGCCCGATCCCATAATAAGAAGTTTAGATGGGTCATTGACCCTCACTCGCGAATAAACATGTGAGTTATAATTTTTAAGGAAAATTATTCGTTGAAAACGCATAACGCGTTAGAAATCCGTAAGAGGAACACCATTATTCCATGGAAAATCATAAAACTCGCGAAAACTCTACAATAACAAGTCTAGTCTCAAGTCATAATGCGAAATAAAAAAATTAATCGAGCAAGGATAATCTCTATAGTACAAGTACATCATGATGTGAAACTAAGTCTACCCGGACAATAATATGAATCTAAGTACATACGGAGTCTCATCACCTCGTGCGTACGTAGTCTCTACATCAAGTTGCGCACATTAAATATATCACCTATGGATAGTTTCCCCATCACGGAGTTAGACAGGAGACTTACCTCACTCTGAAGTTCCATAACCGGCTCCAACGCCACTCTAACACCTCAAATCGATGCCCGTCACTCCAAAACTAGTCAGACAGTGTGCAAACCAAAAAAATATACTCTAATACTCATAATAAATCAATTTATAACAATTCCCAACTCCGCTCAAAAAGTCAATAAAGTCGACCCTCGGGCCCACGTGCCCGGATTCTTAAATTTTTGAAAATAAATATTACCCATAACTCATATGGTCTATATCCAAAAAATTCATCCAATTTCGTCCATGAATCGACCCTCAAATTAAGGATTTACTATTTCTCAACTTTGGGGCTCAAAATCTGTCACGCCTCAAAATTGAGGGACGAGACCGGCACCTAACCGAATGATTCTGGTCAAGCGGACATGGGTTGCCTTTCCTACCCAACGCGTTACCCCGTGCACACTATACAAATTTAATATGAATTTTTAATCAAATTTCCATTTTTTTCCTCTTTTAAAACTTCAACATCTGATAATCCCAAAATATACAAGCTAAGCACAACATTTCCGACACGGAACCAAGATTACGAATAATTACAACTACTACCCAAAATACATACAACCCACACAGTGTCTACGGAGCCTCTAAGAGTACTAGGATTTTACACAATACCTGCCGGCAACAAGGCCCCGGTTATACCTTAAAAGACATAAAATATACAAAATGAGATGATATAGACTACACACGGCCCCTCAGAGGAAATGGGGCTCACCAGGATTGCTAGAGAGATGAAGAGGAGGCACCACTAACAGCGAACTGAGCTACCTGCTATATAACCACCTACATCCATATAGAAGATGTATCGCCCCCCGCAAAAGGGACGTTAGTACCATTGAATAGTAGTAGTATGTATAAACAAACTTTACTCTAGGTAAAATCAAGTAATGCACGTATATGAGGCAGTTAAAGAAACCCAAACAAATATTACACAGAGATACAGAGAATCACAAATGAGGTTTCCACAGTTTCTTATTTCAATTGTTCCCCCTGTTGCGGCGCGCAACCCGATCCCACCTCACAATCATATTCCACCCTTATTTCTCCTGTTGAGGCGTGCAACCCGATCCCATCTCATAATCACATTACACCCTTATTACTTCTGTTGCGGCGTGCAACCCGATCCCACCTTACAATTTTCTGTTCCAGCGTGCAACCCGATCCCACCTTACAATTTCTGTTGCGGCGTGCAACCCGATCTCACCTTATAATTTCTGTTGTGGCGTGCAACCCGATCCCACCGTACAATCACATTTCACAGCAACAACCACCAACAATTATATCACAATGATCTTCATCATTAAGAACATAAGTTCATATCAACCAATAACTATGTGAAATCAAGACACAATGTTCTTTTCCAATTAGTAATTCATATATGCTGTTGCCATAATCATTTAATTCAATAAAATCAGTCCATATTTATTTCCATAATTTGCTACACAGCCTTTAGCACTTTGATACGTTCAACAATGTAATTAATAGCAACATCAACCAACAATTCAATCACAAAGATTCTCATCGTCAAGGATATTCATTCGTAACAACAAATAACCATATGACATCAAGGCCATAGAAATCTTTATCAAACAGTGAGTCATATATGGTATGCCATCAATATATAGCTCAGTTAGTTTATCCTCGTTTCCTTTCCATTATTTACTACACAACATTTAGCACTTAGATACATTCAACACTTTGATTCATTATCATTTTTTTCATGTTGCAGCACATCTTCTCATAACGATGTATTCAACATTTAATGAGCTTTGCACATGATAGAATAAGCACAAAGAATCACCTTTTCGCAAGCTCATACAACATGGTAATCGACTGAGAAATTCAAAGAGCAAAGTCTTACACCTCGACACAGCAGGGCAATCAATTCACATATGCTCAAGAAAGAATTTCATACCGAGGGCTCGGACACCAACAAAATGACTCTACAAGGATTAAAGTGAGCCATACATACCTTGATTTGAGATTTTTCCTTAACTTCTACCACAATTCACCGGACCTTCTAGCACCTTCAATCTAGTTCATAATGTGGCATAATTGAACTTAGAATTAGGAATAACGGTCATGTCTTGAACTCACTTGAGCATTCTATCAAACAACACTACAAAAAAAACAACATTTAGCGACGACCCAAATCCGTCGCTAAAGAGCCTTTTCCATCGCTGAGCGGAATTAGCGACAGATTACTAGGTGTTGCTTATTTGCTCGTTGCTAAACTCTTTGCGACGGAAAAATGGAATTCGTCGCTAAATTAGCGATGTTCCAGCGACGAACACTGTCCGTTGCTAAAATTAGCGATAAAATTTTTGTCGCTATATTAGAAAATTGTGTCGCTAAATTCACAATGCATTTCATCGCTGGCATACATTTGCGATAGAAATTTGGTCGCTAATCCGTCGCCAATATTTTGAGACTCATTTCAGCTTTGCATTGGCGACCAAAATCGTCTGTTGCAATCTGTCGCAATGTTATTTCATATATTTATTTTTGTTACAAAAAATAGTTGTTGCAATCTGTCACAATACTTATTAGATATCCTTAATAATAACTAAAATATTAGTACAAATTATGAAAATGATATCAAATGCCCGCTGTTCGAATTATCAAAATGATATCAAAATACATATAGCTAATACAATTAAGTTTAAATTATCCTTAACACCAATAATAAAGTTCAAACCAAAAAGGTGCGAATTATCCCTAACACCAACAATAAAGTTCAAAACAAAAAGCTTCCAAATACGAGGCTTAGGGGTTAAGGTCATCATCTGAAACCGATGGACGAACCCCATGAACATTAGTAGTAGTAGTAGGAGCATGAACTGTTGGTACCACATCTGATGGGTGGTCAGTAAAAGTCAGTGAGGGTGATAAAATCATTTCACGCACCCGCTCAGTCAATGTTGGAAGCATATAATCAGTTAGCACAGGAACTATGTGCTATGTTAGTGCAGGAATCAAACGCGTCACTAACTCATCCAGGTTCGATGTTGATTGAGCACTCGAAGGTGGTATTGATGATGAAGTGTCTGGTCCATAAGAGCCATGAAGATTCGGTCCATAGTAGCATTTTGCTTGAGATCCAAGACCATATACTCTTCTATTCTTTTCCCCTCTCGCGGCTTCGTAATACGCTTCCATTGATCAATATCAGATTGAGTTTGTGTTTGTTCCTGTAATATTTCCTGATACCATTCCTGTCAAGAATGTTGAGCATTTAATTAACCAACGTAGAGGATAATTTTCATACTCTTTTTACATTGTAGTAAATAAGATTATACAATATTGGACTTACATGCACAATTCAAGCTTTCTCATCAAGAAAAGATTTTCCATCATGCCCATGTGTATGGACGTACAAATATATTTCACTTGGTGTTGGGTCTCGACCCTTTTCAATAGCCTATACAAAAAAATATATTTTTAAAAGCATCAAAATATTACTATAGAACCAGAAGTTTTGTCACATCTATAACTAAAAGCATTAAAAAAAGTGCCACAAGGTAACACCGATGGAACTCTATATAAATATCACAAAGGCACAAAAAAATATGAACGATAGACACAGAACACTACAAATGTGCATTGATAGATGCTTAGGAAACAAGAGATTAGTGGATGAGGAAGCAGATTACTATGATACTTAAGGCAATTTGTATAGATAGATAGAGAGAAATAAAAGAGAGAGTAGAAAGTAGAGAGCCATTTTTGCAAAAATCAGAGTGTTACATCTTATCATGGCCAAACAAGTAAATGATATAGGTCATTGTAAAAATAAAGATGGTGATATTGAAAGTTGAGATGAGATTTGCTCAGACCAGCATCACCCAACACTCTGTTAATACTGCTATTACTATTACTGCTATATAGTACTATTACTGCTATATAATACTGTTATTACCAAACCAAACCATTGACATTTCCAGAATATACTGCTATATAACACTGTTATTACTATTATTACTTATCATATTTCAGCAACAGAGCCTATTGTGAGCCAAAGAAAAAACAAGAACAAAACAGAAATTATCTATGTCTAACTTGGAGTTTTTTCTTTTTCTTGTTCCCCCAATCTTGGTTGTACTTGTTATTCTTAATCTATTCAAAAGAAAACAGAAATTTCCAAATTTCCTACCAAGAAACATGGGGTGGCCTTTTCTTGGTGAAACCATTGGCTATTTGAAACCTTATTCAGCTACTACTATTGGAGATTTCATGCAACATCACATCTCAAGGTAATTAAAAATCTTTTGGAAAAAAAATAAAATCTTGAAAAATCTGTTCTGAACACTTAAACTTGCAGGTATGGAAAAATTTACAAGTCAAAGAGACAATGAAAAATCTGTTCTGAACACTCAGTAAATATGAGGATGATTTCACTGAATTTCTTAAGTAATGCTACATCACCTAAAGGGACAAATTCTGAAGGAAAACTAAGATTTGAACACCAGTACTCAAAGATGATCAAGTAGTTCTGTAAACTAATTAAGAAACATTTGATAGAACAACACAACTGACTTACAATCATCAGGATTTGTCCATGTTGATATTGCCAGAATATGTATCCAAACAACCAGAAAACAAAGCTGAATTCTCCTTGGCATCATTGCCAGAGAAACTACCATGTGAATAAAACTCAGAGAAAAAACACTCCCCAACAAAAGCTAGAAGAGAACTTCAACCTCAAAGCCCTTTTTAATTTCTGCTCCCCACGACAACAATATCTCTCAAAATACAATTATCTGATGCATTTACTATTATTCATCAATATACATGATTCAGGTTTAGATCAGTCATATCTATATGAGTTCCATCAAATGAATTCCAGAAAACAATAATAACTATATTGTTTGTAACTCAATCAAATCCCCTAAGCTTGTAATTCGTGACATATCTATATAAGTTGCAGAAAACAATAATAATCAATATGATAAATATATCTATATGAGTTTAATCAAATGAATCTTCCGAAGTTGCAATATACTTACAAGTCTTTTGCAATACTCCCCAATGGAGACAGAGCCGCCTGTGTGATCCCGGTGGAGACTCCAGTCCTACCTCCACGACGATTCTTTGCATTTATTTCTGACTTTTCAACACACTTGGGATCTTTTCAAAGTTGGTCCCAACTTTCCCACACTTTTACTGGACACCTTTTGGCCTAAAACTTTTAGCTTTCATTTTGGAAATGAAATCTTTGTACTTGATTGATGCCTTATTCTCCCATTGGCTCCTCACTGCACTATCAATGGAAGAGTTCCAATAGAATTCTTTCTGAAATAATTTTATAAAGTAATAACATTAATATCTTATTTATAATAGTTAATACACTTCCTAAATTTATTATATAATGAGAATTTATACCTTGAATTATCCCCAATAAAGTTTTTTATCTCGCCAGAGACATTTTTCCAATTGATTCCATTGGGATAAAGTTCATGCTTGAAAGATTTAAATATTTTCGACGAGCATAATCCACTAGGTTCTAACCTGAAAAAAATTTGAAGACAATAGTTGAATGGGTATCATAAATCTAAATTTCTATATAAAAAATAATAGTAAAAACATGGACTAACCCTGTAGGAGCAAGAGTAACAAGTGTCCGCTGCCCGCGACTACTGGTGCACTCACCTTCGCCAATTGTGTTGCTTTGAGTAGATATGCCCTCACCTATTGGGTTACTCTGATCAGATGTATTAGGAGATGATTCAGAATGGATAGTTGGGGTACTACCATGACCTGATGTTTGAACGGGTGACGTACTGCTAGGAGCTAAAGTTTGTACTTGATTTATGTGATTCTGCCCAACTAAAGAACTCGTACCACCTTGTTGAGGACTAATTATTGGAATGGGAACAGAGGGCATATTTGCACGAATAGCAGAATTACCCCTACCCCTAACTGAGGACTTGCCTCTCCCTCGAGTCATATCTACAAAAAAAAATCACATGTAAGCAAATTAGAGTCATAATTGTATAAGTCAAGAATTAAGTCCCTGCAAACAGAAAACATTGGTGTAAGTCAAGAATTGGACCAAAATTACTGCTATAAGTTATAAATTTAGGGAAATGAGTGAGAAGTTGACATCAAAGAAAAGCAATAAATATAGATATATTCTTGCAGATAGAATTCAACTTAAATTACAACAAACAAAGCACATAGCATTCAACTTAGATTACAAACAAAACACACTAAGATACATCAACATATTTTTAGTTAACACACTAGTCACTATCTATTTCTTCCTCATCATCCTATGTATCTTCTGTTTCATACTCTTCTTCTTCTTCTTCATGATGATCTAGCAATAATTCATCATCAACGTGCTCATCCATTTCAATTAAATCCCCATTTGGATCATGTAAGAGTATATTTTCATCAACGACAATGTTCATATCTATCACATGATCTTCAACTTCTTCAACTTGGAAGAGGAGATTCACATCTGAAATTGCCATCACTTCCTTATCGGGTAATTCAACAACATGCCGAGGTTTAACTTTCAATACAGCTAGCCAATCCTCCTTGTTCTTTCTCTTGCTAGGATAAGGAACATAACACACTTGAGTTGCTTGCATTGCAAGAATAAAAGGTTCATATTTTTTATATCGACGACGATGGTTAACATCCACCAATTTGTATTGATTATGCTTTTTAAAACCAACATTCATCGTTGGGTCAAACCATTCACATTTGAATAGTACAGTTTTCTTTAAAGGTTCTTCACGGTATTCTACTTGTATAATCTCTTGTATCCGACCATAGTAGTCACCAACATTTGGATCTGATATACAAACTCCACTGTTCATTGTTGATCTTGCGCTACCATGAATTTCTGTGTGAAATTTATATCCATTAACAAAATACACGGAATGACATATCGCGCTTGTCAATGGTCCATAAGCAAGGCTACGCAAGAATGCATTCTCAATATGGTTGCTTCGGACCTATTTAAAAAATTGTGAGACTTAGTTAAATTTAACAAGTCAACTTATGTACATTATTGTATAAAAGTATATTATTGTTGGAGGCTTACATATTGCTTGAACCATATAGTGAAATATGTTTCGGGATTCTCATCTATTTGATCCTGAGATAAATTCGGATACTTTTCTTGTAAACGTTCCATGTACATACTTCATTGCAACAAAATAAGTTAAAATTAGTGCTTATGATATATGAATATTTGTTATATTAAGAAAGTATAACTTTCAAATGTTACCTTACAAATGGCTCAACCTCTTTACAATTTAGTAGAATGTAAGTTTGGGCAGCCTTGATTTCTTCCAAGGATAAACTCCTCTTTTTTGCTTCTCCTGATAGTCGACCCAGATGTATAAATATTGATAAATTTCCTTTATGATCTTCCACAACACCACCATCATCATTCTGGTCCACATTATGATCACGTGTAATGACATGAGGTTCAAAATAATGAGAAAATAATTGTGTTGACTCTTTCATCAAGTATGCTTCATAAATAGATCCCTCAACACTAGCTTTATTCCCAATCATTTTTTTCAAAGTTCCAAGGTACCTAAATAGATAAATGAATGGAACATTAATTTAAAAAGTCATGTGTAGCATACTTGTCACTTTTATGACATAGAAGTTTTAAATTTACCTCTCAAAAGGATACATCTATCGATATTGTACATGTTCAGCAATTCTTGCTTCAATGGCAGGTGCACGGGCAAATGTTCCATTGAGTTAAAGAACCCCGGTAGAAATATACGTTCCAACTTACACAAGATCTGTGGGATGTCTATTTTTAATCTCTCCATGTCATCCACTCGTACAGTGGCCGAAGTAAGATCTTTAAAAAATAAGCTCAATTCTGTAAGTGCCTGCCACACATTGCTAGGAAGTAGTTCACGAAAGGCAATAGACATTAATCATTGCATGAACACGTGGAAATCATTACTTTTCATGCCAATTAACCTAGACTTGTTCGTCTCTAGACATCGACCCAAATTTGAAACATACCCATCTGGAAACTTCAAACTTTTCACCCAATCGAATAAGATATCTCTTGCTTCATTGTCTATTGTGTATGCAGCTTTGGGATATTTTCGACTAGCATCCTTTGCCAACTGAGGTCTATCGCAATAGGTTAGCATATCCAGACGTGCTTTCGGATTGTCTTTGGTTTTGTCTTTAACATTAAGAACTGTGTTAAATACATTATCAAAGAAATTTTTTTCAATATGCATGACGTCAAGGTTATGCCGAATCATGTTAGAACTCTAATAAGGTAAATCCCAAAAGATGCTTCGCTTTTTCCATCCACAAGATTTACATATTCTCGAATTAACTACTTGTGCATCTTCCTCTGTTACCTTCTTTAGCCCTAACTCACTAATTTGGTTCAAAATTTCCTCTCCCGTTCTAAGTGTTGTTGGAAGCCTTTTGACAGTCTGACCTTTAAGAAAGTTTTTACGATCTTTCCTAAATGGATGATGTTGGTCAAGGAACATCCTATGACTATCAAACCAATTTGTTTTCCCACCATGACGTAATCTAAAAGATTGTGCGTCCTCCATAAAATAAGGACATGCTAACTTTCCAGCAGTACTCCATCCTGATAACATAGAATATGGTGGAAAGTCACTGATTGTCCACATCAAAGCCGCCCTTAATTGAAAGTTTTGCTTTTTTGAGATGTCAAATGCTTCCACACCTTCCTCCCATAACAAGGTCAATTATCTTATTAGAGATTGTAGAAAAACATCAATTTTTTATTTAGGATTGGTTGGCCCTGGAACAATGACAGTTATGAACATGTACGCCTATTTCATACACATCCAAGGAGGTAAGTTGTATGGAGTGACAATCACCGGCCACGAAGAGTATTTTCTTCCTGATTGGACAAATGGTTGGAAACCATCAGTACATAACCCCAGCCTCACATTCCTTGGTTCAGCAAAAAAAAATGGATGAGTTTCATTGCAGTGCTTCCAAACCTCAGAGTCTGATGGATGACGCATTACCCCCTCCTCTTGTATATGCTCATGATGCCATCTCATGTCACCGGCTGTAGCATGAGATACATATAATCTTCGCAATCTAGGAATCAAAGGAAAATAATACATCCTTTTATAAGGGACTAATTTCCTCTTACGAGAACCAACGCGACGTTTAAACCTCTCATAGCCACAAAACTTGCAAGATGTGAGGTCTTCATCGTCACCCCAATACAACATATATCCTGAATTACAACAATCAATCTTTCAACCGGAAAACCCAAGCTACACACTAGCTTCTTGGTTTGATAATAACTTTCAAGCATTATGTTATCTTCAGGTAAAGCCTCTTTCCCAATTGCATCATTTGGTCATATCCCCTTTGTGATAAAGTGTTCTCCATTTTAATGTTTAACATCCTAGAAACTACTGCGAGTTGAGAGAAGGAAGAACCAGGATACAATTCTGTATCAGCGGCCTTTAGCAAATCATAAAACCTTTGAGACTCAGGATTAGGATCCTCCTCCATTGAAGGATTAGCCTCGTCCTCCATTGAAGGCTCAATGATGAGACGACTCAAATTCAGTATTACTATAAGATTGCCAACTAGAACCCTGGCCAAAGTTAGGTTCAGCTGCGTCTAAAACCATTTGTCGGTATGGATTGTCATACCCTAATGCAGGTTGAACACTTCTATGTAGATCACTGCTAGAAGACATCGCACCCATCACATCTTTTTCCCCTTGATACTTCCAAACATAATAGTTTTCAAGAAATCCAAACTTAAACAGGTGCAATCTAACTGTTTCAACATCCATGTATATAATGTAGCGACATTTTTTACATGGACATCGAACATTCTCACCACTCATGGGATTTCGCTGAGAACATGCAAACAGGAGAAAGCTATCCACGCCAGTTACAAAATTATAATTAATACCCCCTCGACAATCCAACCTCTCGTACATCCAAGCACGCTCTAGATTATCCATATTCCTATTTAATATAGAAACAAAATAGGATAATCAGACTTCTTTTTTCTACGAGTAAGATAATAAGAATGTTCTAAAGGGAAGCACTGGAAAAAAAATTCAGAAGTTAAGCAGGATAAGATTAATTAAACTACCAAAGGAGAAGATTAATTAAACTGCACATGCTAGTAATTAACAAAAAACAACTTTCCCGATGAAAAGAAGAGAAATAGCAGCAGTAAAGTAACTTAAAGCTTAAAATAAGGTAGTACTTGCTCCAATGTGTAATGTTTCTTCCTCTTCTTCTTCCTTGCTTCAACTAGCTTCTGCACCAAAACTCCATTATTAGCCAAACACTAATCAAAAGTACATTTTGCATCTCAAAATCAAGTGGTTCATAGTACTGGGTTTGTGAATGGGTTTGAGTTTGTGGGGAATCCATTCAGTGGACTATCAAAGTAGAACATCAAAAGCAATTACCACTTAACAAAAACAAAATTATAATAGGAATAGTCACAGTCGGGCACTGTCAACTTAGCAGTCAAGGATTCATTCTAGAGTATCCACCTTTTATCAATATGAATATCACTTCAGCATTTTGCAGCATAAAATCTCACACCCAAATAATCAATCTGCCACATCAACATACTTTGCAAAAATAAAAAACAGGCATCCTTCATACTTAAATTTTGCTCTTGTCTCTCTACACCCACTGATGTAACTAGTGTTTCTGTCAAGTTTATTCTTGAAAAAATACCTCTGCTTCCATCTGAAACTCTTTCTTTAACTTTTACTATTTCTTTCATTATGCTTTTCGCTATTCCTAACTAGACCCAAAGTATTATCTTCTTTGTGTATGAGGTTAGAAACTATTTTAACTACGTACTAATATAACTAAGAAGTCACAACATGCAGAGAAAAGAAATAGGCAAAATACAGTAGACAGAGGAGAGAGCATTATGAGCAGTCCGTTGAAATTTTGGTAAACCCTTCCACTGATTGCCTAGCTTTTCAGTTAAGATCCTCTCTTATTACTTTATATGACACGTTTGAAAGGGTGAAATAGAAGAAACAAATTAAGGACATCTACAAACCTTAGATTCACATTGGCTACTGATTTTTGCTCTTGTTCTTGCCCTCAAGGTGTGTCTTCTACTGATTTTTCTCCCAAAGCAGCCTAACCCAGCACCGTTTCTACTCTGTTAGAACTTAGAAGAAGAGACTAATGTTTTATGAATTTGTGTCCTAGGGTAAATAATTAAGTGGTATTCAGCGACGGATTTAGCTACGGCTCACATTCGTCGCTAAAAATAATATTACTTTTCATTGACGAGTACATTATCGATGATAATTTCCGTAGCAAGGAGTTTTAAAAAATTTTGATAAAGAAATTAAGGCTAGCGACGGATTTTTCGTTGCCAATTCCGTCGTTGTAGTTCAATAAATTTTGTCGCTCAGCTTTTATCGCTAAATCCGTAGGTAAATTGAGGGCGTCAATATTTAGCGCCAATAATTAGTGACCAATTTTCGATTCCGACGCTATTCCGTCGCTATATTATATACTTACTATTTTGTGGCTTTTTTTGCGACGAAACTATTATTCCGTCGCCAATCTGTCGCTAATTAGCGACGGAACCAAATTTGTCGCTAAAATCCGTCGTTAATGGTGTTTTTTTTTGTAGTGCACTAGGTGTTCCTTTAGATTAAATGGTCACTTTTTAGTGAAAGATTACTCTAACCCATTTCCTTTTACTAGATTATGACTAGTTGGTTGCATACATGCAAGATACCTGCCCCCATCTTTATGAACTCACCTAACCATGTTTCATTTTAATAAAAATCTGGAAATTAAGGTTGATGGGGTAGAAGCTTACCTCTTATTGTGAAGAAAATGGTGTCCTACTTGATTAGTTCCAAGCTTGAATGATGAAGGAGGATCACTTTGAAGAAGTTGGGACTTTCTCTCTCTAGAAATCTCTCTTCCCTCTCTCTATTTTGTTCAGAAAATCTTTAAAATGGAAGGGGGTAAGTGTTTTAAATAACTGGGGGTCGGGTATAAAATTAGAAATTTAACAGTCCCAAACCAGAAATGTGTTCCTGCTATGCGGTCCGCATTCCTGTCGCATAATTGACTCTCAAATGGGCCAAAAAGAAAAGTAGACTGGCTAGGTATGCGACCACTATGCGGTCCGCATACCTGTTATGCGATCACATAGTGCGTCGCATAACTCTCTCCCAAAAGTCAAGGTGCAAGAATGCGACAACTATGCGGTCTACATTCGTGAAATGCGATCGCATTCTGGGACGCATAGTTGTCCTCAAAATGGACAGCAAACTGTCCAAGTATGCGACCACTATGTGGTCCGCATACCTGATCCGCGATAGCATAGTAGACCGCAGACCTGCGCAAATCTGGAAAATTATATCTTTTAAGTCCCAGAGTACTTTTTACTCAAAAAGGGTCCGTTTTAAGAATTTCTAAAGTTATAACAACACGCGAACCTATTTGGGCATTATTTTTAGCCATAAAATTTTACGGGTCTTTACATTCTCCCCCACTTAAAATCATTCATCCTCGAATGAGGATCGGGGAATCAATTAGTTAAGAGAACACAAAACATGCCAACCCCCGAATTTTTACTAACTTTGATATTTCCTGAAAATTTGCTAGAGTTTCCTTTGTAATTAGGCCTATCTACTTGTCAGAGAGCCCCCGAAACACATGTTTAACCAATTCCACACGTTACAAGTTACTCTATCAACTTGCACATAATCCGGTCATTTCAACAAGCTACATATAACTCAATTACTTCCACAAGCCTCACATAGTTCGGTTAACTCCACAAATTTGCACATAATTCAACTATTACAATGAGGTGCACATAATTAAGCTATTTCAATGAGTTTCACATGATCCAACTAATCACAACAACATATACATTAATGGCACAAAGTTTGAGAAGTCACAATAGTAGGGTAATTAGGGAATGAAGCGTTCTTGCACAAAATTTAACACAATATATAATTGCTTAGGAATGACAACTTTCAAAACCACTACCGGACTTATTCAAACAGGTGGGGATATTTCTCTTTCATTTCATTTTCTGCTTCCCATGTGGCTTCTTCGATTTGTTGACTCCACCATAATACTTTAACAGAAGCAATTTCTTTGTTCCTCAATCTACGGACTTGCCTATCAAGAATCGTAACTGGAACCTCTTCATATGACAATCCTGCATTAAGTTCAACCGTCTCAACCGTCACAATGGCAGATGGATCCCCAATCACCTTCTTCAACATGGACACATGAAACACTGGGTGTACTAATGACATCTCAGGGGGAAGTTCCAGCCTATAAGCCACCTGTCCTATCCTTTGAGCAATCCTATATGGTCCGACATACCTTGGGCTCAATTTCCCTTTCTTCCCAAACCGCATCACTCCCTATATGGGAGACACCTTCAAGAATACCCAATCATCTACTTGAAACTCCAAACCTCTTCGACGAACGTCCGCATAGGATTTCTGCCGACTTTGAGCAGTCTTCATCCTTTCCTGAATGACTTTAACTTTTTCCATGGCTTGGTGCACAAGATCCGGTCCTAGCAGTTCCGCCTCGCCAACCTCGAACCATCCAATTGGAGACCTACACCTCCTTTGTAAAATTCCTCAAATGGGACCATCTGAATACTAGCATGGAAACCGTTATTATAAGAAAATTCTATAAGCGGGAAGTGATCATCCCAACTACCCTTGAAATCTAATACACAAGCCCGCAAGATATCTTCAAGCATCTGAATGGTCCGCTCTGCCTGCCCATCAGTCTGTGGGTGGAATGATATGCTGAGATTTACCTGCGTACCCAAACCTTGCTGAAATTTCTTCCAAAAGTTAGCTGTGAACTGGGCCCCTCGATCCATGATAATAGATACTGGAGTGCCATGGAGTCTGACTATTTCTTTGATATATAACTGAGCGTACTGTTCTGCAGTATCGGTGGACTTGACTGGCAAGAAGTGAGTTGTTTTAGTTAGTCGATCCACTATCACCCAAATTGAGTCGAACTTGCGCTGAGTGCGGGGTAAGTCCATATTGATCATCTCCCATTTCTACATTGGTATTTCCATAAGCTGCATCAACCCACCGGGCCTCTGATGCTCGACCTTCACTTGCTGACAATTCAGACACCTAGCCACAAAGTCCGCCACACCCCTCTTCATACCATTCCACCAATAAATCTCTTTGAGATCATGATACATCTTCGTAGAACCTGGGTGTACTGAATACCTGGAATTTTGAGCCTCTGCCATTTCCCTTTCCTGAAGATGATCCACGTCCGGAACACATAGTCTCCCTTGGCACGCAAAACACCGTCCTCATTGCCGAGTGAAAATGTTGTAGTCTTAAGATTCAGAATTGCCTCTCTCAACTGTACCAATGCTGGATCTCTGAATTGCTTTTCCTTGATTTCCGTTACAAGCAAAGACTCCACTCTGTTACGCACCACGACATTCCCTTCACCTGAGGCCGAAAGACATACCCCCAGACTTGCCAACTGATAAACCTCTCGAGCCAAAAGCCTTTGACCTGCTTCCAAATGAGCCAAGCTACCCATGGATTTCCGACTAAGAGCATCGGCTACCACATTCACCTTTCCTAGATGGTACAAAATATTATCATAATCCTTGAGCAATTCTAACCATCTTCGCTGCCTTAAGTTTAACTCCTTCTTCTTGAATAAGTATTGAAGACTCTTGTGGTCTATGAACACGTCCACATGGACCCCATAAAGATAATGCCACCAGATTTTCAATGCAAACACAACCACCACGAGCTCCAAATCATGCGTCGGATAATTCTTCTCGTGATTCTTGAGCTGTCTAGAATCATACGCTATAACCTTCCACACTGCATCAACACACACCCAAAACCAACCCTTGAAGCATCACAATAAACCACAAATCCCTCTGTAACCTCTGGCAAGGCCAACACCATCGCCGTAGTCAATCTCAATTTCAATTCCTGAAAACTCTTTTCACAAGCATTGGACCACTGGAACTTAACCGCCTTCTACGTGAGCTTAGTCAATGGGGGGCGAGGGTAGAGAATCCCTCCACAAATCTTCGATGATACTCAACTAGACCCAAGAAACTACGAATCTCTGTTGGGGTCATTGGCCTAGGACAATCTTTTACCGCTGCAATCTTTCGGGGATCAACCTGAATCTCTTCCCTGGAAACAACATGGACCAAAAAGGTGACTGATTCTAGCCAAAACTCATATTTTGAAAACTTTGCATACAACTGGTGTTGATGAAGAGTCTGCAAAACTGCCCTGAGGTGATTATCATGATCTTCCTGACTTCGTGAATAAACAAGGATATCGTCAATGAAGACAATCACAAAGGAGTCAAGAAACGGTTTGAAAACCCGATTCATAAGATCCATAAAAGCTGCTGAAGGCAGTCTTAGGAATATCCTGCTCTATGATCTTTGTTTTTGATGGTGAACTTGTTGAGCTGCCGATAATCAATACACATCCAAAACGATCCGTCTTTCTTTTTGATAAAAAGAACCGGTGCGCCCCAAGGCGACACACTTGGCCGAATGAAACCTTATTCTAATAGATCTTTCCATTGTTCTTTTAACTCTCTCAATTCTGCTGGCACCATTTGGTAAGGTGGAATAGATATTGGATGCGTATCTGGCAATACATCAATCCCGAAATCAATCTCTCTATCTGGAGGAATCCCAGGAAGCTTGTCCGGAAATACATCAAGAAATTCATTCACAACAGGAACGATTCGGGAGCAGGCACCTCTGAAGTGGTGTCTGCAACCCGGACCAAATGGTAGATGCACCCTTTTCTGATCATCTTAGAGGCTTTAAGGTAGGAAATAAATCTACCTCTTGGCACAACATTATTCCCCTCCCACTCGATAATTGATTCATTAGGAAACTTGAGCCTCATAACTCTGGTTCGGCAGCCAAGTTTAGCAAAGCACGAATAGAGTCAATCCATCCCCATAATTACATCAAAATCTACTTTTTCTAACTCAATAAGATCGGTCGTGGTATCCCGACCACGCACCGTGACAACACTATTCCTATAAACTCGTACGACCATAATAGAATCACCAACCACAGTCAACACAGAGAACGGCTCGTGAAGTTTTTCGGGTTCTATCCCAAAACATTAAGCAATTAATTGAGTAACATATGGCAAAGAAGACCTGGGATCAATAAGAGCATAAACATCATGTGACTGAACAATCAGAATACCTGTGACAACATCTGGAGAAGCCTCCGCACTCTGGCGACCACTCAAAGCATAGAACCAACTGGGTCCGCTCGACCCCGTGCTCCACCCCTAGCTGCACCATGACCTGCTGGAGCTGGAGGGTGTGCTGAAGATGTAGCGGCCGAAGAACTGGATGGTTGAGCAGTGCCCCTACCCGTGCCCAGGCGGGGTGCACGATAGTCTCGCTGAACGTGGCCTCTCACTTCACACCTATAGCATACTGGTATGTCCAAGTAACAGGGCCCAGAATGAAACCTCCCACACTTAGGGCATGGGAACCTCCGCTGCTTCTGGAACCTCCCACCTGAACGACCCGACTGATAGAACCTCCTGCTGTCTGAACCTGGTCCAACACGACCTCCTTGCTGATAAATGTGCCCTGGTGGCGGTGCTGGCTGAGGACTAAGCATAGGACTGAGATGGCCCTGATGACCCTCTCCTAAGAACTGATCTACCTCCTGCAACTGAATTCCCAGGGTTTCCCGCTGACCGGGCCCTACTACTGCTCTCCCTCTCCATCCTTATCTTTAATTTCTGAGCCTCCATAGCCTGGGCAAATCCCACAATCTTCTCGTAGTTCATATCTGAATGCAGAGCAGCTGTAGCAGCTTCTTTAATAACTAAGGGACCAAGGCCCTGAACAAACCGACGAACTCTAGCCTCCATAGTAGACACCATGTGAACAGCATATTTGGACAAACACACGAACTCCATGTGATACTCCCACACACTCATGTTTCCCTTCTTAAGGGCCTCAAACTCTATAGCACGGGCTGCCATAATCTCGAGAGGCAAGAAATGATCCATAAAGGCATCCAAAAACTCCTCCCACCTAGCCGGAAGACTCCCCTTTCTACGAGAACTCTCCCACATTTCAAACCACGAGTATGCCGCTCCCTTTAGATGATAGGAAACCAACTCAACCCCCTCTGTCTCAGTAGCCCTCATAACTCGGAGGGTCTTGCACATCTCATCAATAAACTCCTGAGGATCAGCCTCTGGGTCGGTGTCTGTAAACTCTGGAGGGGCTAACCACATAAATTGGTTGACCCTGGAACCTGAAGAATCCCCTTGCTCGCTAGAGGATGCAGGGGCAACATGTGATCTTTAGGGCTGGGAGGCCACTAGCTGAGTCAACATCTGAATAGCTCCCCTGAGGTCCCCATCGGAAATACGGGGACCGGAAGTTGGGACTGAGGAAGGATCAGGAACATCAACGGGAGGGACTGTAGCACCCTCCGCTGGAGCAACAATAGTAATATCCTGGCTTGGGATGGAAGAGTCAGGCAGATTCAGGGTCGGGGAATCACTCTCACCCGCACCATCAGATAAAGAATTCACGGCCACTCCTGGGGTGGTATTGGCCTCTGGGCCGAGTCGGGCTCTCATCTTGGGTGCCATTTACTGAAAATTGGAACAATACACGAGTTAGAGATAGACAACCTCATCTTTCACCACATCGCACGATATAGAATAGCAACAAAAGGGTAATTTCCTTAGTGTCGGAAATGTTGTGCTTAGCTTCTATATTTTGGGATTATCAAATGTTGATGTTTTAAAAGAGGAAAAAAATGGAAACTTGGTTGTAAATTCATATTAAATTTGTATATTGTGCACGGGGTAACGCTTTGGGTAGGAAAGGCAATCCAGGTCCGCTTGACCGGAATCATTCGGTTAGGTGCCGGTCTCATCCCTCGGTTTTGGGGCGTGACAAACTTGGTATCAGTGCCTAAGGTTTTTAAAAGTGTCCTAGGATGTCTCAGAGTTGTGTTTGGTAGAGCTCTTCTTATCGGTGTGTTGTTGACCACAACTTCTACCCAAAATACATACAACCCACACAGTGTCTACGAAGCCTCTAAGAGTACTAGGAGTTTACACAATACTTGCTGGCAAAAAGGCCCCGGTTATACCTTAAAAGACATAAAATATACAAAATGAGATGATATAGACCACACACGGCCCCGAGAGAAAATGAGGCTCACCAGAACTGCTAGAGAGATGGAGAGGAGGCACCACTAACGGCGAACCGAGCTACTGCTATAGAACCACCTACATCCATATAGAAGATATAGCGCCCCCGGCAAAAGGGACGTTAGTGCCATTGAATAGTACTAGTATGTATAAAAAAAACTTTACTCTATGTAAAATCAAGTAATGCACGTATATAAGGCAGTTAAAGAAGCCCAAACAAATATTACACAGAGATACAGAGAATCACAAATGAGGTTTCCACAGTTTCTTATTTCAATTTTTTCCCCTGCTGCGGCATGCAACCCGATCCCACCTCACAATCATATTCCACCCTTATTTCTCCTGTGGCGACATGCAACCCGATCCCATCTCACAATCATATTACACCCTTTTTACTTCTGTTGCAGCGTGCAACCCGATCCCACCTTACAATTTTCTATTGCGGCGTCCAACCCGATCCAACCTTACAATTTCTGTTGCGGTGTGCAACCCGATCCCACCTTACAATTTCTGTTACGGCGTGCAATCCAATCCCACCGTACAATCATATTTCACAGATACAACAACCAACAATTATATCACAAGGATCTTCATCATGAAGAACATAAGTTCATATCAACCAATAACTATGTGAAATCAATACACAATGATCTTTACCAATCAGTAATTCATATATGGTGTTGCCACAATCATTTAATTCAATAAAATCAGTCCATATTTATTTCCATCATTTGCTACACAGCCTTTAACACTTTGATACGTTCAACAATGTAATTAATAGCAACACCAACCAACAATTCAATCACAAAGATTCTCATCGTCAAGGATATTCATTCGTAACAACCAAATAACCATATGAAATCAAGGCCACAGAAATCTTTATCAAATTGTGAGTCATATACGGTATGCCATCAACATATATCTCAATTAGTTTATCCCTGTTCCCTTTCCATTATTTACTACACGGCATTTAGCACTTGGATACATTCAACACTTTGATTCATTATCATTTCTTTTGTTTTGCAGCACATCTTCTCATAATGATGTATTCAACATTTAACGAGATTTGCACATAATAGAATAAGCACAAATAATCACCTTTTCACAAGCTCATATAACATGGTAATCGACTAAGAAATTCAAAGAGCGAAGTCTTAAACCTCGACACAGCAGGGAAATCAATTCACATATGCTCAAGCAAGAATTTCATACCGAGTGCTCGGACACCAACAAAATGACTCTACAAGGATTAAAGTTAGACATACATACCTTGATTTGGGATTTTTCCTTAATTTCTACCATAATTCACCGGACCTTCTAGCACCTTCAATTTAGTTCATAATGTGGCATAATTGAACTTAGAATTAGGAATAACGGTCATGTCTTGAACTCACTTGAGCATTCTATCAAACACTAGGTGTTCTTTTAGATTAAATGGCCTCTTTTTAGTGAAAGATTACTCTAACCCATTTCCTTTACTAGATTATGACTACTTGGTTTCATGCATGCAATATCCCTACCCCCATATTTATGAACTCACCTAACCATGTTTCTTTTTAACAAAAATCTAGAAATTAAGGTTGATGGGGTAGAAGCTTACCTCTTATTGTGAAGAAAATGGTGTCCTACTTGATTAGTTCCAAGCTTGAATGATGAAGGAGGATCACTTTGAAGAAGTTGGGACTTTCCTCTCTAGAACTCTCTCTCCCCTCTCTCTATTATGTTCAGAAAATCTTTAAAATGGAAGGGGGTAAGTGTTTTAAATAACTGGGGGTCGGGTATAAAATTAGAAATTTAACAGTCCCGAAGTAGAAATGTGGTTAGGAATGCTATCGCATTCCTGCTATGCGGTCCGCATTCCTATCGCATAATTGGCCCTCAAATGGGCCAAAAAGAAAAGTAGACTGCCCAGGTATGCGGTCTGTAGACCTGTTATCCGCAAAAGTCAAGGTGCAAGAATACGACAACTATGGTGTCGCATTCATGAAATGCGATCGCATTCTAGGTCGCATAGCTATCCTCAAAATGGACAGCAAACTGTCTAAGTATGCGACCACTATGCCGTACGCATACCTGATCTGCGATCGCATAGTGGACTGCAGACCTGCGCAAATCTGGAAAATTATATCTTTTAAGTACCGAGGTACTTTTTACTCAAAAAAGGTCCGTTTATGAATTTCTACAGTTATAACAACACGGGGACCTATTTGGGCATTATTTTTAGCCATAAAATTTTATGGGTCTTTACAAAATCCCAGTTTCTACAATCTAAATACGGATAAAAATAATAAACAACAAAAATAATCATGGAGAACCATCAAAATAAAGGTCAAATATTTACCCCCTTGTTGATACGAGAACAGTTCCGTGAAAATCACCTCAAACGGAGCTCTAGAACTCAGTGATATTCCCAAAATACTAAAATTCTTGGTTTAAAACACTGTCCAGGCAATTTTCTTCTTCGCATTTGCGAAGAGCATTTCTTCGCATTGACGGGTCAACCTAAACTATCTTCTTCACGTTCACGGGATCTCCCTCGCGCTCGCGAAGAACAAAGTCCGCACCAGAAACCAACAATCTTTCTCGACACGAACATAGGCATAACTCTCTCATACGACATCAGAATTTGACGATTCTTGTTGATATGGCTTTGCAATCACAAATCAAAGGTTGTTTTATCAATATAGTGCCCTTTATTCCCAAATAAATGATGTCGAAACCTCAAATAAGAGCGCGACACAACCCAAACACCTTCGAAACACACCCGATATAACGATCCGACCGGTCGTTTTGCTTTTTAGAACCCCGTACCCCTAAATATGACTTCCTGTATTTGCTTTCATTTATTTATGACTTACGGGTATTGTTGGTTCGGGAATTGGAAGAGTTTGGGTTGAAATTGGAACACTTGGTTACTTAAGGTTGGCCTAAAAGGCCATGTTTGAGTCCGGTCAATATTTTGAGTAAATGACGCCGGAATCAGGATTTAAAGGTTCCAATAGGTTCGTATGATGATTTTGGACTTGGGCATATGTTCAGAATGGGTTTTGGATGACCCGGGTGACTTTCGCTACCAAATAGCGGAATAAGATTCTTGAAAGTTCTTTAATTGAGGTTTTGAATGTGTTTCAAGGTTATCGAGGTCAAAATGGAATTTCAAGATCGGGAATAGTTCCTTAATGTCATTTAAGACTTGCACGCAAAATTTGGTGTCATTTGGAGTAGCGTAAGTACGTTTCGTCTTGTTGGAAGTAAATTTAAGAACTTGAAGTTCATAAGTTTGATTCAATTGGTTTTAGGGTGTGATTCTTGGTTTTAACATTTTTTCGAGTGTTCCGAGGGTTCGAGCGAGTCTGTTTTATGATTTAGGACTTGTTGGTATGTTTGAACGGGGCCTCAGGGGCCCCGGATGTCATTCGGACATCGCGCGAAGCGAGTCCAAGCTCAAAGTGAGCTGCTGGTGCACCAGTTCTGGTGGGACCGCAACTATGGTTGGCCAGCCGCAGGTGCGAGACCACAGAAGTGGTCGAAGACTAGCAGATGCGGCCTTTGAGCGGATGACAGGTTCCGAAGATGCGGGCCTCCTTTCATAGGTGCGGTGCCGCAGGTGCGGGCACCATTTCAGAGGTGCGATCCCCTTCCAGCCTTCCTCCTTCCGCAGATGCAGACTATGGCCGCAAAAGCGAGACCATAGGTGCGGTCCATGTGATGCAGGTGAGAAAATGATTGGAGGCAGTAAGGTGTTTTAAAAACGGGACTTAGGCTCATTTGGGGTCATTTATTATATCCTTGGGCGATTTAGGAGCTTCCAAAGGGGGGATTTCAACTTAGCATTTGAGAGGTAAGTTATTCCTACTTGTTGTGAGTTTAATACTTGAGTTTTGGGTAGATTAATACATAAAGATTATTGAAAATTATGGGTTTAGTGTAAAACCTAGGGTTTTGATAAAAATGGGATTTAACCACGAAAATTGTTATGGGACCTAGTAAAAATCATATATTAATGATCCTTAGGTTATGGGTAACGACTTCCCTTAAGAATTTTCGGAATCCGTGCACGTGGGCCCAGGGATGAATTTTGGGAACCTTGCTTTTGGGGTTGGATAATCACTTTAATAGCTAGAATATGAACTTGTAAGCCTATAATGATTGGTTTTTACGTTATTTGAATAGTTTCGGATTGAGCGGGTCCGGTTTGAGAGTTTGAGAAAATTCTTAAGTTGGAAGTAGGCCCTGAAAACGAAGTAAGTCTCTTTTCTAACCTTGTAACAGGGAATTGTCCCCATAGGTTAATTATGTGCTATTATTTGTGGGGGCTACGTACGCACGAGGTGGCGAGAGTCCGTGCGTAGCTACTATCATGCTTAAGTCCGGGTAGCTTAGGACCCAAAAGCATGCTTACGTGTTATACATGAAAATTTATGGTAAATTTAACTCGCTTAGATCATGTCAAATTAGTAAATAAATTCTAATTGATTGAACAATATCTTTTGACTATTAAAGAGAAACCGACATTTCTTGACTACTTGCTTCTTGATAAATCCTTGATTTGCCTGCTTGATATGATTAATTGTATTAACCGCGAGCGTGTTAATAAATGCATCTATGGTTCGCGTCGTTCGACTCTCTGGCAGTGCACATTTTATTATTATGTTGGATCGGTTCCTACGCCCACAATATTATCTGCGCATGCTATTCCTTGGTACTATTGTGACTTGAATTGCTTAATATGCCTTGGAATATAAGTTATCAACTGAAATGGCAGGAATTTATGTACATTTTTATTTGTGGCAAAGCTTGTTATTTCTGTTATTTATGCTATTTAACCTTGATATTCATGCTTAGTCACATGCTTAAGTATATTGTTTGGCCCTAGTAAGTGTCTCGTCACTACTTCTTTGAGGTTAGACTGGATACTTACTGGGTACATAATGTTTGTACTCATGCTACACTTATGTACTTAATTGTACAGGTTATGAGGCCGGTCCATCTGGTTACCAGTTCGGAGCACGTTCTTAATTTCTGAGACAAGGGTTCCACTATGATCTGGTTCTCTTGACGCCATTCATCAGCACGTTAGAGTATTTCCCTTTTTGCTTATTCTGTCTACTCTTGAGTAGGGTAGATGTATTCTTTTGTTCATTCTATTAGATGCCCGTATACTTATGCCATTAGCACGCACATTGGTAGACTATTCTTTTGGGGTTATAACTATTTATAGCCGACTCTTTTTTTTTCATTTGCAATTTAAAGTTCCTTCGTATTTTCTTTTACATACTTAGAAATCTAAAATAAGATATGGTTGGAAACGTCTATAATAGAATAAGGTGGGACTCACTTGTCAAATAGTGTTGGCTTGCCTAACTTCGCGTTGGGCGCCATCGCGACCTAGAATAGAATTTGGGTTGTGACAACATGGTATCAGAGCACTAGGTTAACGTAGGTCTCACAAGTAATGGGCAAACCTAATAGAGTCTTGTGGATCGGTACGGAGACGTCTATATTTATCTTCGGGAGGCTATAAGGTTTTAGGAAAAATTCTCTTTATTCATCTTCTGTCGTTCAGTTGATGGTATACTAAATTTTATTCTCCTATTCTCTCGTAGATGGTGAGGACGCGTACGATTGACGTTCTGGACCTGGGAGGAGCTGCTCCCCCCATTGCTAGAGGTCGAGGCAGAGACCGGAGGAGGGCACCGACCAGAGGTAGAGGACGAGGGCGTCCTAGAGCTGCCCCAGTTGCACCACCAGCAGAGGACCCTATCATTGAGAAGCATGGCGAGGTGCCCATAGCAGATCCTGCCCTGGTGGATTTCAACAGCGCCGGGCTTTCAGGAGGTCATGGGCCGTATGATGCGGTTTATGGACACTATGACCCAGGCTGGTTTATTTCCAGCGGACCCGACCATATCTCAAGCGGGAGGGAGGCACTGACCCCTATTTCCCAGGCCCCAGGACATGCAACTGCAGTTTATCAAACTCCGTACCCTACCCGCGGGCAGGGCCCATCCAGTTGCATCAGTAGCACCTGAGCCCCGACCAATTATGGACGGCGATCCACAGAAGTTATTGGACAGATGGACTAGACTTCACCCTCCTATCTTCGGGGGCGAGCGTCATGAGGATGCTCAGGATTTCATTGATAGGTGCAGGGACACACTGCACAACATGAGGATACTGGAGTCGCATGGGGTTGACTTCACCACTTTTCAGTTGGAGGGCAGGGCCCGTAGGTAGTGGCAGTCTTATGTTCTTGGCGGACCAGCGGGGTCTCCCCCTATTGATAACTAGGAATTTTTACCTACTATTTACTCTCGTTTGCTTAGGTTTTGGGGCAAAATTGCACTAAGGTACTCCCAAAAACTAATGCAAGGTGATTAAATTACAGATTTGAGTAAAATTGAGGAGAATGGCTAAAGATAACTCAAACAGGAGCCAAACTTGCACCGCCCAGGAACCTAGCAAAAGCGTTGAGAGCAGTATTATTTCGCTGCAGCGGAAGACATTCCGCTGTAGCGGAATTCTGTCAGCGGCCGCGGATTGAAGTTCAGAGAAGTGTGTTTTGGAGCTTTTGGAACCGCTGACAGCGCCAAAATTACACTGCAACGCTTTCCTATCCGCTAGAGCGCTCAATAATCCGCTGGGAGCGGAATACCAGGTTCAGAGAGCTATAAAAAATGATCCTCCATAAGAGCGCGGTCAGCGCTAAAATTCCGCTGCCGTGCTATCAAGATCCGCTGGGATCGGGTTTCAGAGAACTGCCAAGTCAAGAACCACGGTACGCGCTTATACCGCGGAATCCATGCCGCTGAGGCGACCAGTATTCCGCTGACAACAGAATCTCCGTAAGGGCAATTTTTGTCCAGTATTTTTAGCTGTGTATAAATACTTCTTTTTCTCATTTTTAGGTCATCAGATATTGTAAGGAGCTCCTGAATAGTATCTTTTTACCTTTTTGAGTAATTTTAACATAGATTCTACTCTTAATCTTAGATTTTATCTTTTTAATCAACATCTACGGCTTTAATTTCATCTTCGATTTTGATTTCTTCCATGAAACTGAGTAGCTAGACCCATTAGGTAGGGTTTTGACCCAACCCTAGTGTGGGTATCTAATGGTTCTTCAATTTTAGGGTCTACTTGTGATTGAGTCTGTGATATTTAGTCTATTTCATGCTTAATTCATTGAATTTAGTTGTTGCAAACACTGATTCATGCCTTTTTGACTAGGGTTACTCTTGAGAAAGATGACCCAAGTCTAAGTAAAATAGGCTAACAAGGAATTATGGTGAACTCAAGATATTGACAGCCCCAATTAAAGGGTACAAACTATAGATAGTAATACCCGACTTGATCCATTTCATTTGCTTTGTTGAAACACCCAATTAGGCTTGAGGAAGCCAATTCGGGCAAATTCACCCAAACTACTGAGAGGTATTGGGTGAGTAATTTAGTTTGAGGTTATATCACGAGCCCAAGACCCACAAGTTTATCCGAGATTTTAGATCTCGTTAGATACTCGCCTAGGGGCAAGTTGCATCCGTAATGCCCTTAAATACTTGATAAAATCCCACAAAAATATTGTAGCTAGCTTGATAGTAGTAATATTTAGCATTAAACTTAGTATAGTGTCAAAGCAACCCATGTCTACAAGAGTTCAATACATATTTCTAAATCGGATAGAAACTCGACTCCAACTATATAACTCCCTATGGATTTCGATCCCGATCCTATCGGGTAAAAGCTACATCGACCTTGCCATGCCATTCTGTAGTGGTATAGGTGGGCTTCGATCACTTTTTGGAATCGTTGACAGGGAGTTAAAACGATGTTGGCTATCTATTCGATTAGTTGTGTAGATTGTTTTTCATTCCTTCTATTTTATTAATTTTTGTGTTTCAGTCTCTACAGGTACACATGGCTGATCCTTTGGGAAATGTTATGTTGGGGGAGGATCTAGATGATAATGGGGAAGATGAGGTGCATCTAGTACCTCAAGCTTAAAGACGAGGCCGACAGGCCAATGCCAATGATAATATTTTAGACCCTCCCCCGCCTCCTCCAAGAGTAGCTCCTCGGGTGCTTCCGAATGAGGGATATGCCAGTGCAATTGTCCCACCGAGAATCCGAGCAGGCTATTTTCAAATCACTAATATCATGTTGACACTTCTTGAGCAGCGAGGTTATTTCACGAGTGCTCCCCATCAGAATGCCTACAAACACTTTAAAGGATTTGTGGATACCTGTTGGGGGAGAAAGAAAACCAATGTATCGGAGGATTCCTTGAGGCTCAGATTATTTCCTTTCTCTCTCCGAGGGAAAGCACTGGATTGGCTTGAACGAATCCCTAATCATTCTATCTCTATATGGGATGAGTTGGCAGATAAGTTCATTGCCAAATTTTTCTCTCCCGGACACATGGCAGCTTTGAGAGATGAGATATTGGCATTCAAACAGGAACCAAATGAGCCCCTTCATGAGATTTGGGAGCTCTACAGAACAATGGTCAAAGAATGACCTAACAATGACCAGATCTAGGATATGATACAACAAACATTCTACTGGGCAATTAACACGACCAATCAGTGTGTGGTCAACCAATTAGATGGGGGTAATTTCATGAAGCTATCTTATAATGAAGCCTGTGTTATTCTGGATGAAATGACTGACACATCATCAGCATGGCAAAGTCCGGTTAATGTGCCCCAAGGTGACCTAAGTGTGATAAATCTTCATAAAGAACTTCAAGACCATGGACAGGCCATTGTTGAGCTAACAACTACCATGAATCAACTTGCTAAGGTGCAACTTCAACAAATCCAAGGGCCAAAGCAAGTGCATGCTATGAAAAGGGTCAATCTTTTGGTCAACAAGCGAAGACAATGTGGCAATCAAATGCAAAGCAACAATGATTAAAGTGAGCAAAGTGTGAGTGCATACAACAATGATGATTCCTATGATGAACAAAATGAGGATGTGATGTATGCAAACAATTTCCAAGGGAAAAGGAACAATTCTTCTAACCAATAATGGAGATCTCAAGGGAACAACCAAACTTGGAAAAATCAAGGGCAAGGAAATTGGAATAACAATAACAAATCTAGCAACTGGGGGAACAACAATCAAAAATGAGGAGGCAACAACAACAATTGGAATGGGAACAACAATAGCAGTTGGGGTGGAAAAGGTAATCAGGGATAGGGCTTTCAAAGGCTCCCGATGTACCAACAACCTAATAATCCACCCCCTATCAATATCAAGGTCAAAGTTCATCAAGCAATGATATGTGCCGGGTCGATCATATATTTAAACATATGATGGAGCGGAGTGCGGATTCGGATGCTCAAATTGCCTCCCACACTACCTTCATCTGCAATATTGAGGTCAAAATGGGACAAATATCCTAAGCTTTTAGCAATCGCCCTAAGGGGGCACTACCTAGTGACACGGTGGTGAACCCAAAGGGTGGGAACAACAATAACAACACCGGACATGCAATAGCAGTGACAACAAGGAGTGTTCGAGGTGGTGAGGCTAGTTCTTCCAAGAAAAAGAGGGTTGTTAGTGATGATGATGATATGCAACAAGATGAGGTTCCTATTGAGGTTGAAAAAGTGATTTAAGAGCCGATAAATTGTGAAGTGAGGATTGGCATCAATGACAATGAGGAGGAATCACAAAATGATGTGAACCCGTCTAGGGAACACGTAATTGACATACCTGAGCCGGTTGTGCGAAAAGACAAGGCTCCATTGCCCTAGGCATCCTCCTCCATATCCTCAAAGATTGGCTAAGCAGAAGAATAAGAATCATTTCAAAAAGTTCATAGAAATGATGAAGAGTTTGGCTTCAACGTGCCATTAGTTGAGGCTCTTGAACAAAGGCCCAGGTACGCCAAGTTTATGAAAGACTTGGTCACAAAGAAGATATCCATGGAGTGTGAAACAATCAAGATATGACCCACCAAGTGAGTGCAATTGTGCACTCAATGGCACCCAAACTAGAGGATCCCAGAGCATTAACTATCCCTTGCACTATTTCTAGTGCGGACTTTGCAAAGGCATTATGTGACTTGGGTGCTAGTATTAATTTGATGCCTTATTCTGTCTTTAAAACCTTGGGAATTAGCCAACCGAGAGCAACTTCGATGCGGCTTCAAATGGAGGATAGAACTATGAAGCGACCTTGGGTATAATTGATGATGTTTTGGTGCGGGTCGACAAATTCATCTTGCCAACGGATTTTGTGATATTGGATTGTGAGGTCGACTATGAGGTGCTAATTATCTTGGGAAGACCTTTCCTAGAATTGGGGAAGGCCTTGGTAGATGTGGAGGCCGGTGAATTCACCTTCCGGGTGGGCGATGAAAAGGTCATTTTCCACGTATGCAAATCAATGAGGCAACAAAATAGTACGGAGGTGTGCTCTTTTATGGACCTAGTTGCCGAGGTAATAATTGATGATACAAGCTCAATGATCAACGTGGAGGATCCCATGGAAGCGGTCTTATTGAATCATGAGGATGTTGTGACGGATGGCTTGGTGGAGTGTACTAATGCATTGCAAGGCATGGGTTCTTATTCTTATGGACCCCGCAAGTTATCTTTGGATTTGGAAAATCGAAAGACTCCACCAATAAAGCCCTCAATAGAGGAGCTACCAACCTTGGAGTTGAAGCCTCTGCCACCACACCTCAGGTATGAATTCTTGGGCACTGCTTGTACTTATCCTGTTATACTTTCTTCTTGCTTAACCCAAGTGTAGGTAGACTCAACCATCGAAGTGCTCCAAAGGATAAAGAAAGCAATTGGATGGAATCTAGCAGATATTCGGGGCATAAGCGCCTTTTGTATGCACAACATCATTCTTGAAAATGATGAAAAACCTTCCGTAGAACATCAACGGAGGTTGAACGAGGCAATGCAAGAGGCGGTCAAAAAGGAGATCCATTCCTTGGGGAGGGATGTGAAGAAAATGAAGAAAAGCTAGGATGAGCTGAAAAAGTGTCAGGTGGAGATGCAGAAGACCCAGGCTGAGCTGATGAAGGAGGTAGCCAAGCTCACCGCAGCGGGGGACATCCCCCTTGATCTATTGATAGGAGAGCCTGCCCCTGCAGATCAGGCAGCATAGGTTCCAGAGCAGGAGGTTACCTCAGCCCCAGTGCAGACAGGAGTCATTCCCCGAACTGATGACATGGAGATCCAGCTCGAGGATCCAGCGGGAGAGGTCACTTCCCAGCCACAGGACCCTGCTCTAGTGACTTCCACTGATCCTTCCTCCACAGCTGACCTGACCCCCATGCAGACTGAGGCATCCTTGGGAGTTCTCTCTTACTCTCACCCTTTTCCTATTCTATATTTTTGCATTTAGAATTGAGGGCAATGATAATCTTATTTGGGGGGGGGGCCCTCTATTGGTGATTTGGTTATTCAGACATTCATATATTTTGGTTTGTAATAAATCCTAATACTGCTTTTCTTTTCTTTATTTACATTTTTGTACTTTTGGTTTGTTTTATCTTTGGTATGTATATATGAAGTTTCCATTCTCATGTATATATTCATTCCCCTTTTGATGTATATTCTTCTTAATCCCTTATTGTACATATTCATTTTTACTTTCCGTATTTCTATTTTATAACTTCTTTATTATTTTCCTTTATAGTTTAGCTTCTTATTTCTTTTAGTAGCTTCTTTTTGAACTTATAGATTCTTCTTTACTTTTTCGTTATCAATAAGCCCTTGGTTTTCTTAAGGCCACGGTTCTTTCCAAGGGTGAAAATTGTGTGAACCGGGTGTCTCTCCCCTACGACAGACGGTGTGACGACCTTCTTAAGGGATTGAGTCCGTTTTTCGTTTTGTTTTTTTTTTCCTTTATTTTGGTAGTAATGAATAAATGTGACTCGAGTAAGCTTCACTTGGAACCAACATATTTACATTTGACCTCATGGTTAGAGACAAATTGTAGACGAGTCTAGCTCTAAGTGTGACCCGTAGAGTCTTGAGTTGGTTAAGACTATCATCAAGTGGTTTTTGTAGACATAGGTGAGTTTTCAATCTAAACCAAGGTTGTTGTGGGCCCTCTAATCTATGCTCTTTGATGATCCTATGGCTTGAGAGGTGAGATTTGAATTGCATATCCCGTGTGTCGTGTCAGAAAGTCTAAAACTTGTCTCAAGTATTTTTCTAGGCAAAATTTCAAGTTAGCTCGACTTGATTCCATTTTGAAATTAAAGACTTCCATAGCCTACGATGATAGTATCCTTAGTCAAACCCTTTTGAGCCTAAGCCTATTTGTTCAAAAACCACGTTACAAACCTTCATCCGTTCTATAATGACCCTCTCTTGGCACCTATTCTTTCCTTGAGAACTCATGATGAACAATAGTCAAAATCATAAGTTTGGGGGAGAGACGAGGAAATTCAAAGTGATGAAAGGAATTTTCGAAAAAGGAAAGGCCAATAAAAGGTTGAAAAGCCAAAAAGAAACAAGTCAAAAAGAAAAGTAAAGGTTGAAAGGACTCAATGAAGCAAAGTTGAAAAGGTTTGGAATGATGAAAAAGAAAAATTAGCTTCAAGTAAAAGAAAGAGCGATAATGAGTCTCTCTAAGTTCCCCAAGGAAAAGCAAATGAATCAAAGAGTCAAAAAAACATGAGCCAAAGTGTGAAAATGGAGTGCTTAAGGAAAGATGTTGAATCATAGTTCATCATGCCCGAATTTGATCCAAAAAGCCTTCGTTACATCCCGTTACATCCCTATAGGATCTCAAGTTGAGTAAGCTTACATTAGTGGTCATTTACACGAGGGGAAAGCCTATGGTACTTAGAGTCGGACTTGTGGCATTCTTTTGAGAGTGAAGAGCGCACTTCTTGATAATCCCGGTCTTGAGCGTACATTCTATATGGTAAGATGATACCATGGAGAGTATAGGAAAAAGAGTTGAGGATCCAAAGTGACTTACGTGAGAGAGCGAAGCTCTTTGATGAATTGAGTCAACTCTTGAAGCTTTGGTGTCACATTAGGCCTAGTGAACTAAGAAAGTCATAGCATAATGTTGTCAATAATGCATTTGTGTTGAGGGTAATTATTAGTCCATATTGAAGCTTGATAAAGTCATATTTGAACAGCTGAAATACTTTTTCTTTCTCTTATGGAGGTGGGAGTTACCTTGTTTTCTTGAGGACAAGAAAAAGCTTAAGTTTGGGGGAGTTGATAACTAGGAATTTTTACCTACTATTTACTCTCGTTTGCTTAGGTTTTGGGAGAAAATTGCACTAAGGTACTCCCGAAAACTAATGCAAGGTGCTTAAATTAAAGGTTTTGAGTAAAATTAAGGAGAATGGCTAAAGATAACTCAAACATGAGCCAAACTTGCACAGCCCAGGAACCCAGCAAAAGCGCTGAGAGCAGTAGTATTTTGCTGCAGCGGAAGAGATTCCGTTGTAGCGGAATTCTGTCAGTGGCCGCGGATTGAAGTTCAGAGAGGTTTGTTTTGGAGCTCTTGGAACCGCTGACAGCGCTAAATTTATGCTGCAACGCTTTCCTTTTTGCTGGAGCGCTCAATAATTCACTGGGAGCGGAATACCAGGTTCAGAGAGCTGTTAAAAATGATCCTCCACAAGAGAGCGGTCAGCGCTAAAATTCCGCTGTGCGCTTTCAAGATCTGCTAAGGCGGTCAATATTCCATTGGGAGCAGAAACAAGTTTCAGAGATCTGCCAAGTCAAGAACCGTGGTCCGCGCTTATAATTCCACGGCCGTAGAATCCCTGCCACTAAGGCGTTCAGTATTCCGCTGACATCGGAATCCCGGTAGGGGCAATTTTGTCCATTAATTTCAGCTGTGTATAAATACTTCTTTTTCTCATTTTTAGATCATCAAATATTGTAAGGAGCTTATGAATAATATCTTTTTACCTTTTTGAGTAATTTTAGCATAAATTCTACTCTTAATCTTAGATTTTATCTTTGTAATCAACATCTATGGCTTTAATTTCATCTTCTATTTTGATTTCTTCCATGAAAATGAGTAGCTAGACCCATAATCTAGGGTTGTGACCCAACCCTAGTGTGGGTATCTAATGGGTCTTCAATTTTAGGGTCTACTTGTGATTGGGTCTGTGATATTTAGTGTATTTCATGCTTAATTCATTGAATTAGTGGTTGCAAATATTGATTCATGCCTTTTTGACTAGGGTTACTCTTGAGAAAGATGACCCAAGTCTAGGTAAAATAGGCTAACAAGGAATTGGGTGAATTCAAGAGATTGGTATCCCCAATTAAAGGGTAGAAACTAGAGATATTAATACCCGACTTGAGCCATTTCATTTGCTTTGTTGAAACACCCAATTAGGCTTGAGGAATCCAATTCGAGCAAAGTCACCCAAAACCTAGAGATATTGGGTGAGTAATTTAGTGTGGTTATATCATGAGCCCAAGACCCAAAAGTTTATCCGAGATTTTAGATCCCGTTAGAGACTCACCTAGGGGTAAGTTGCATCCCTAATGCCCTTAAATACTTGATAAAATCCCACAAAAATATTGTAGCTATCTTGATAGTAGTAATATTTAGCATTAAAATTAGTATAAAATCAAAACAACCCATGTATAGAAGAGTATTAAGAAAATACACATTTCTAAATAGGATAGAAACTCGACTCCAACTATATAACTCCCTGTGGATTTCGATCCCGATCCTATCGGGTAAAAGCTACATCGACCTTGCCTTGCCATTCTGTAGTGGTATAGGTGGGCTTCGATCACCTATCACTTGGGAGCAGTTCACACAGCTTTTTCTAGACAGGTATATTCCACCCTCCGAGAGGGAAGAACTGTTGTACCAGTTCGAGCAGCTTGAGCAGGGTCAGATATTAGTGACCGACTACGAGGCGAGGTTTTTTGAGTTGTCTCGTCATGCACTTATGATACTTTATACTGACGCGTAGAGAGTGCGAAGGTTTGTAGCAGGGTTTCATTCTGGTATTAGGGCTAACATGGACCGAGAGGTGGAGATGAGGACTCCTTATCAACTAGTAGTAGAGATCGCTCGCAGGATTGAGGGCTATCGTCTGAGTGGTAGAGAGCAGGGACAGTAGGATAAGAGGGCTCGGTTTTCTTTAGATTATAAAGGTGCTCTGGCTAGGGGCAGAGGTCAGTTTGGGAGGGGCCAGCCCAACTGGCCCCCATATTCAGCACCACCACCACCTTCTCGAGGTGCTTGATCTACGCCCACATATACCACTATTTAAGTAGCAAAGCAGGGTCGAAGCAGCTTTTACCCGACAAGGTCGGGATCGATATACATAGGGAGTTATGCAATGGGAGTCGAGTTTCTACTTGATTTAGTGGTGTTTCATGTTCTTAATTGCTCTTCTCAACATAATTTGGTTTTGTATCTATTTTAAGGTTGAGTCTAAAAAGTAATATTATCTAACTAACTACAAATTTTTGTGGATTTTTATCAAATGATTAAAGGCACTAGGGTTACAACTTACTCCTAGGTGAGTGACTAATGGGATCTAAAATCTAGGATGAGCTTCTGAATTATGGGGCAAATGAAATAACCTCATACTAAATTACTCATCCAATACCTCTCGGTAATTTGGGTGACTGTGCCCGAATTGGCTTTCTCAAGCCCAATTAGGTGTTTCAACAAATCAAATGAAATGACTCAAGTCGAGTATCACTATCTCTATTTTTTACCATTTTATTAGGGCTATCAATCTCTCCAATACCTTGTTAGACTATTTACCTAGACTTGGGTCATCTCTCTCAAGAATAACCCTAGTCAAAATGGCATAAATTAGTGTTTGCAACCACTAATTCAGTCAATGGAGCATGACATAGACTAAAAGTCATACACCCAATCATAAATTCAACCTAAAATAGAAGACTCATTAGTTACCCACACTAGGGTTGGGTTATAACCCTAGCTTGAGGGTCTCTCGACTCATTTTCATGCAAAAGAGTAAGATAGACGATGAAATTAAACCCATAAATGTTGATTACAAGAATAAAATCTAATAAGTATGGTAGAACCTAAGCTAAAATTACTCAAAATGGAATAAAAGCACTATTCATGAGCTCACTCTCTTGTCTGATGCCCTAAAAATGAGAAAAAGTTGTATTATACTAGGCTAAAAATACTGGACAAAATTTCCCCTACGGAGATTTCGCTCCCAGTGAAATTCTAAGCGCTACAGCAGATTGGATTTCGCTGCAGCAGAATAATAACCATTGCAGCATTTCTGGACCTGGGCACTTTCTGAATCTCTATTCCACCCCTAGCGGAATTTTACAGCACCTCAACTGTTCCTGAAAGCGTGACAACAGAATAATACCGCTGACCGCGATATTGTGAATAGCCTAGGTTGGCAAGTCTCTGATCTTAGGAATCCACTCCCAACAGATATTTGAACGTTGCAGCGGTGTCGCTGCAGTGGAATTTTGGCATGGACATCGGCTCATTTGGGTCTCAAAAACACACTCTCTGAAGTTTGAGCCGGGACATCGGATGGAATTCCGCTGCAGCAAAGTGACAACCGCTGCAGCGAAATATTGGTGCTCTCAGCGCTCCTACTGGGTTTTGGGCCAGTGCAATTTCTGCTCCTCTTTGAGTTATGTTTAGTCAATATCTTCAATTCAACTCAAATCCTGCAATTTAAACAACTTGCATCAAATTTCGGGAGTATCGTAATGCAATTTTGCCTCAAAACCTAAGAAAACGAGAGTAAATAATAGGTACAAATCCCTAGTTATCAGTGCTCCACTGAGGCCTTATTTCAGTGCGATGCCGAAGAGTTCTTATCGCCCACCAGCTATTTAGGGTTGCTCCGGTGGGTATTCTGGTCATCCAGGGTTCTTCCAGCGCCTATTTCAGTGCCATGCTAGAGAGTTCATACCGTCCCCCAGCCATTCAGGGTTCCTCTGGTTGGTATTACGGCAACCAGGGCCAGTCTTCAGGGCAGCAGTTTATGGTGCAAAGAGGTTGTTACGAGTGTGGGGATCTAGGCCATATGAGGAGGACTTGCCCAGGCTCCGGGGCAAGGCAGTACAATAGAACTCTCAGCCTAAGATTACAACACGAGCAGTCCGGCCACCCAGGGGAAGAGGACATGTGGGTAGGGATCATCCTAGAGGTGGAGGCCAGGGAGGGGGAGCTCAACCAGATTTTGTTCAGTCAGGTGGAGGCCAGCCAGCCGGCGCTTCAGCCAAATTCTATGCTTTTCTGGTCAGACCAGCTGCATTGGCCTCAGACGCCGTTATCACAGGTATTATCTCCATCTGCGGTAGGGAGGCTTCAGTATTATTTGATCCAGGGTCTACCTATTCATATGTATCATCTCTGTTTGCTCATTTCCTAGATATTCCTCGTGAGTCTTTGGGTACTCTTGTTTCTGTGTCCACACATGTGGGCGATTCTGTGGTTGTGTACCAGATCTATCGATCCTATGTGGTCACATTCTGTGGGTTTGAGACCAGAGCGGACCTCTTGTTACTTGATATGACCGACTTTGAGGTCATCCTGGGCATGGACTGGTTATCTCCTTATCATGCCATCCTAGATTGCTATGCCAAGACTATTACATTAGCCATGCCTGAGTTACGAGATTGGAGTGAAGAGGTTCCTCAGTTAGTGCATCTAGTCGGGTTATTTCTTTTCTGAAGGCTCGACGTATGGTCGAGAAGGGTTGTTTGGCTTATCTCTCTTATGTGTGGGACACCACTGTAGAGTCTCTGACGATCAATTCAGTGTTAGTAGTCCGATATTTCACCGATGTGTTTCCTTCTAACCTCCCAGGCATGCCGCCAGAGCGTGATATCATTTTCTGTATTGACTTGGCTCCTGGCACCCAGCCTATACCCATTCCACCGTACCATATGGATCCGAAAGAATTGAAAGAACAACTTGAGGAGTTGCTAGCTAAGGGGTTTATCAGAATGCGTGTGTCGCCTTGGGGTGCTCCAGTGTTAGTTGTGAATAAGAAGAATGGGACTATGCGGATGTGTATTGACTACCGCCAGTTGAACAAAGTTACCATCAAGAACAAGTACCCCACGCATCGCCTAGGGTGTTTGCTTGACTAATGACCCAACAACATTTATGGATTTGATGAACAGGGTGTTCAGGCCTTATATTGATTCTTTTTTCATTTTCTTCATTGATGACATCTTGATCTACTCACGTAGCCTGGGGGAGCACGAGCAGCATTTGGAGTAGTGCTCCAAACCTTGCGGGAAAAAAAGTTGTATGATAAGTTCTCCAACTATGAGTTTTGGTTAGATTTTGTAGCATTATTGGGGCACGGAGTATCCGGAGAGGGTATCAAGGTGGATCCTAAAACGATTGAGGCAGTTTAGAGTTGGCCACGTCCCACTTCAGCGACCGAGATAAGGTGTTTCTTAGGATTGGCAGGTTATTATCATCGGTTTGTGGAGGGCTTTTCATCCATTGCAGCCCCTCTGACTAGATTGACCCATAAGGGTTCCCCGTTCCGATGGTCCGATGAGTGTGAGGCGAGCTTCCAAAAGCTCAAGACAGCTTTGACCACAACACTAGTTCTAATGTTGCCTTCCGATTCAGGGATGTATATAGTTTATTGCGACGCTTCACGCGTTGTCTTAGGATGTGTATTGATGCAGGAGAGACGAGTTATTTTATATGCTTCACGTTAGTTGAAGATTCATGAGAAGAACTAACCCCTGCACGATTTGGAGTTGGCAGTGATTGTCATGCTCTTAAGATTTGGAGGCATTACTTGTATGGAGTGTCTTGTGAGGTTTATACAGACCACTGCAGCTTGCAGCACCTGTTCAAGCAAAGGGACCTTAATTTGAGGCAGCGTAGGTGTCTTGAGTTACTGAAGTATTTTGACATCACCATTCTTTATCATCTCGGCAAGCGAATGTGGTTGCAGATGCCTTAAGCAGGAAGGCAAAGAGTATGGGTAGCTTGGCATTTATTTCCGCGGAGAAGAGGCCACTAGCCCTTGACATTCAGTCCTTGGCTAAAAAACTTGTGAGGCTAGACATTTCAGAGCCCAGCTGATTTCTTGTGTGTGTTGTTTCTCAGTCTTCATTATTGGGGCAGATCAAGGCTCGACAGTTCAATGATCCGCACTTGGCAGTTCTCATAGAGACGGTACTACAGGGTGGTGCCAAGGAGGTTTCTATTGGCGAGGATGGTGTTCTGCGACTTTAGGGTTGCCATGTGTTCCTAATGTTGATGTCCCGAGGGAGAGGGTTCTAGAGGAGGCACACAGTTCACGGTATTCTATTCATCTAGGTGCTACGAAGATCTATCGTGACCTGAGGCAGCACTGATGGTATGAAGAAAGCCATAGTGGAGTATGTGGCCAGATGTTTAAATTTCCAACAGGTTAAGTATGAGCAGCAGAGGCCAGGAGGCCTACTCCAGCAGATGCCTATACCTGAGTGGAAATGGGAGTGCATCACTATGGACTTTGTAGTTGGGTTGCCGTGGACCTTGCGGAATTTTGATGCGATTTGGGTTATTGTAGACAGGTTGACCAAGTCAGCACACTTCACTCCTATAGCTACTACTTATACTTCAGAGAGGTTGGCCCAAATCTACATTCGGGAGATAGTTCAGTTGCACCGTGTGCCCGTTTCCATCGTATCAGATAGAGGTCCTCAGTTAACCTTGCATTTCTGGAGAGTCGTACAGAGGTTGTCCACCCGTGTAGAACTCAGCACAACATTTCATCCTCAGACCAACGGGCAGTTAGAGCGGACACTTCAGATATTGAAGGACATGCTCAGGGCATGTGTGATTCACTTTGGAGGGCAGTGGGACCAGTTCTTGCCCTTGGCCGAGTTTGCTTACAACAACAGCTATCAGTCCAGCATTGAGATGGCTCCATTTGAGGCTTTATATGGACGGCGATGTCGTTCCCCCATCGGTTGATTTGAGCCTAGTGAGGCTAAGTTATACGGCACCAATTTTGTGAAGGATGCCTTATAAAAGGGAAAGTTGATCCAGGAGAGGCTTCGCACGGCACAGTCCAGACAGAAGAGTTACACGGATCAGAAGGCACGTGATGTATCATTCATGGTCGGCAGTAAGGCTTATTGAAAGTCTAGCCGATGAAGGGTATTATGAGGTTGGGGAAGAAGGGCAAGTTGAGCCCAAGGTTTATAGGCCCATTTGAGGTGTTGGGGAGAGTTGGGGAGGTTGTGTATGAGCTTTCTCTACCTCCCAGCTTATCAGGTGTTCATCCAGTTTTTCACGAATCTATACTCCGGAGGTACCACGCCGACTTGTCTCATGTGTTAGACTTCAGTTTCATTCTGCTAGACGAAAGTTTGGGCTACGAGGAGGAACCAATTGCTATCATTGATAGGCAAGAACGCCAGTTGAGGTCTAAGAAGGTTTCCGCCATGAAGGTCCAGTGGAGGGTCCAACCAGCCGAGGAGGCTGGGAGTCTGAGGAGGACATGTGGAGAAGATATCCACACTTGTTCATCACTCCAGGTATGATTCTAGACCCGTTCGAGGACGAACGTTTGTTTAAGAGGAGGAGAATGTAACGACCCGACCGGTCATTTTTCTTCCTAGAACCCCGTACCCCTAAATAAGACTTCCTGTATTTGCTTTTATTGATTTATGACTTGCGGGGATGGTTGGTTCGGGAATTGGAAGAGTTTGGGTTGAAATTGGAACACTTGGTTCCTTAAGGTTGGCCTAAAAGGACAAGTTTGACTCCGGTCAACATTTTGAGTAAACGACGTCGGAATCGGGATTTGAAGGTTCCAATAGGTTTGTATGATGCTTTCGGACTTGGCCGTATATTCTTAACGGGTTTTGGATGACCCGGGTACGTTTCAGCACCAAATAGCGGAATAAGATTCTTGAAGTTCTATAATTGAGGTTTGGAATGTGTTTCGAGGTTATCGAGGTCTAAACAGAATTTCGAGATCGGGAATAGTTCTGTAATGTCATTTAAGACTTGCACGCAAAATTTGGTGTCATTCGGAGTAGTGTAAGTATGTTCCGGCGTGTTGGAAGTAGATTTAAGAACTTGAAGTAAGTTTGATTCAATTGGTTTTACGGTGTGATTATTGGTTTTGACATTGTTTTGAGCGTTTCGAGGGTTCGAGCGAGTCCATTTTATGATTTAGGACTTGTTGGTATGTTTGAACGGGGCCACGGGGTCTCCGGATGTCATTCGGACGTCGCGCGAGGCGAGTCCAAGCTCAAAGCGAGTTGCTGGTGCACCAGTTCTGGTATGATCACACCTGCGGTTGGCCAGCCGCAGGTGTGAAACTGCAGAAGCGGTCGAAGCCTCACAGATGCGGCCTTTGAGTGGATGCCAGGTTCTGCAGATGCGGGCCCCCTTTTGCAGGTGCGATGCCACTCCATTTCGCAAGTGCGATCCCCTGCCAGCCTTCCTCCTTCCGAAGATGCGGACTATGGCCCGCAGAAGCGAGACCGCTGGTGCGGTCCATGCGTCGCAGGTGCGAAAATGACTGGAGGAAGTAAGGTGTTTTAAAAACGGGACTTAGGCTCATTTGGGGTCATTTATCATATCCTTGGGCAATTTAGGAGCTTCCAAAGGGGGGATTTCAACTTAGCATTTGAGAGGTAAGTTATTCCTACTTGTTGTGAGTTTAATACTTGATTTTTGGGTAGATTAATATATAAAGATTAGTGAAAATTATGGGTTTAGAGTAAAACCTAGGGTTTTGATAAAAATGATATTTAACCACGAAAATTCTTATGGAACCTAGTAAAAATCATATATTAATGATCTTTAGGTTATGGGTAACGATTTCCCTTAAGAATTTTCGGAACCTGAGCACGTGGGCACGGGGGTGAATTTTTGGAACCTTGCTTTTGGGGTTGTATAATCACTTTAATAGCTAGAATATGAACTTGTAAGACTATAATGATTGGTTTTTACGTTATTTGAATAGTTTCGGATTGTGCGGCTCCTGTTTGAGAGTTTGAGAGCATTCTTGAGTTGGAAGTAGGCACAAAAATGAGGTAAGTCTTTTTTCTAATCTTGTAAGAGGGAATTGTCCCCATAGGTGAAGTAATTAATCATGTGCTATTATTTGTGGGGGCTACGTACGCACGAGGTGACGAGAGTCCGTGTGTAGCTACTATCATGCTTAAGTCTGGGTAGCTTATGACCCAAACTCATGCTTACGTGTTATACATGAAACTTTATGGTAAATTTTACTCGCTTAGATCATGTCAAATTAGTAAATAAATTCTAATAGATTGAACAACATCTTTTGACTATTTAAGAAAAATCGACATTTCTTGAGTACTTGCTTCTTGATAAATCCTTGATTTTCCTTCTTGATATGATTAACTGTATTGACCGCGTCACATGTATGATCCGCGAGCGGGGTAATAGATGCATCTATTGTTTGCGGTGTTAGACCCTCCGGCAGTGCACATTTTATTATTATGTTGGATTGGGTCGTACGCCCACGACATTATCTGCGCATGTTATTGCTTGGTACTACTGTGACTTGAATTGCTTAATATGCCTTGGAATATAAGTTGTCAACTGAAATGACAGGAATTTATGTATATTTTTATTTGTGGCAAAGCTCGTTATTTTTGTTATCTCTGCTATTTAACCTTGATATTCATGCTTAGCCACATGCTTAAGTATATTGTTTGGCCCTAGTAAGTGTCTCGTCACTACTTCTTCGAGGTTAGACTAGATAATTACCGGGTACATAATGTTTATATACTCATGCTACGCTTCTGTACTTAATTGTACAGGTTCTGAGGCCGGTCCATCTGGTTACCAGTCTGGAGCACGTTCTTGATTTCAGAGACAGGGGTTCCACGGTGAGCTGCTTCTCTTAATGCCATACAGCAGCACGTTGGAGTCTTTCCCATTTTAGTTATTCTGTTTACTCTAGTTCGGACAGTAGGGTAGATATATTCTTGTGTTAATTCTACTAGATGCCCGTATGCTTGTGACACTAGTTCCTGGGACGCACATTGGTAAACTATTCTTTTGGGGATGTAATTATTTAAACTCGACTCTTTTTTTGTCATTTGCAATTTAAAGTGCCTTCGTATTTTCTTTTACATGCTTAGAAATCTAAAATAAGATATGGTTGGAAACGTCTTTAATAGAATAAGGTGGGACTCACTTTTCAAATAGTGTTGGCTTGCCTAACTTCGGGTTGGGCGCCATCGCGACCTAGAATAGAATTTGGGTCGTAACAACCAGAGGCCCCCAGGACTCCGTCCAATTACACAAACCGGTCCCAAAACACACTACAAACTTAGTCGAAGTCTCAAACCATGTCAAACAACATCAAAATCATGAATCGCGCCTCGAATCAAACTTATAAATTTCCAAATTCTATATCTTGTATTGAAACATATCAAATCAATCTTGAACGACTTCAAATTTTGCACACAAGTCTCAAATGAAATCACATACCTATTCCAACTTTCAAAATTGAGATCAGACCACGAATCACCATACAAAATTATTCCCACACTCGGAATTTCAAACGGACATCGATAACATTAAGATACACTTTCACCCCAAATTTATTAAATCCTTTCAAATGCCAACTTTCCATAATAGGCGCCAAAATGCTCCCGAGCCATCCAAAACCCAATTCGAACATACGCCCAAGTTCAAAATCATCATACAAACTATTGGGACCTTCAAATCCCGATTCCGAGGTCGTTTACTCAAAAATCAAACCTTAGTCAATTCTTCCAACTTAAAGCTTCTGAAATGAGAATTTTCTTTCCAAATCAACTCCGATCTTCCAGAAATTCAATCCTGACCATGTTTTCAAGTCATAATACCTGAAGTGAAGCTGCTCAAGGCCTCAAACTGCCGAACGACACGCTAGAGCTCAAAACGACCAGTCAGGTCGTTATATTTGCACTTCCTAATTTCCCGAGCTTCTAATTTGCATCTTTGTTCTCCATCCTTTTTCTAATTCTCTTCAAAAAAAATTTCCTTCTTCTTATCCAATGGCTTCTTCTTCAAAATGTACTAGTTCACAAAAAAGCAAGAAAAAAACTGAGGACTTTGCTCCTCCAATGGTGGGCTCTATCATCCCTAGAAGTCTTATTACCACAAAAGACTTTGAAAAGAAATTCCCTACTGCTAATTCTCGTACATGGGCCGTTATCATGTATGCTTCTTCCATATGTCCTTTGAGCATTTCTGCTGTGAAGGAAGACTGTCGCTGCGATGACTTAGAAATTATCGCTCCCGATATGTCGGAGCGAGTCACCCTTCTCAAGGAGGGTTTTACATATGTTTTGCATGTATCCCTTTACTTTGGGTGAGTTTACTTTGAGCGGGGAGCTTGATTCCGTGATTGCGGAGTTTTGCCTCCGCTACGAAGTGTTTTTGGCGCAAGTAAGTCTTTCAGTATGAATGATGGTTGCTTACCTTCGGCGTTTGTGCTAGGAAATTGGAGAGGAGCTAACCTTAGCTCATATGATGAATCTCTATTCTCCCAAAATCTTTCGCGGGGGAATGATAAATCTCTACAAGCGTGGCCATCATGCTTTGTTGTATAGCATAAATGATGACAACGACCGTGGGTGGATGGAACAGTTTGTTGCAATCGCCACCAACAACATCATTCCGGCAACGGCTTCATCCTTTTCGGCCACTTGAAACCGCACTCGTAAGCTCTTGTTTAGTATTTATTTTTACTAAATATTTTTCTATAGCCATTTTGATCCTCCATCCTTCATTTGTTTTAGCAACTCGATGGATCCCACCGGTGATCGAAGGTTTGGACCGGTGGGTACAAAATATCTTGGACGTTATGACGCTCGAGACTCGCTTGTGGAAAGAATTGGCCCCTAAATATGGTTGAAAGGCCAAGAATCATAGTAACTCAAAATCACCTTGTTTCAATTTTTCATGTAAAGAACTTGATTGATCTCTTCTAACTTATCTATAAAATTAGGCGTTCCCGAGGAGGAAGTATTGGTTGATCATGCTGATGCAGCAAGTTTGTTTCAGGAGGCACTTACTCGAACAAGTGGCTTCGGGCCTGCTTAGAGAACAAATATTTATTTACGGTGTCCCCAGCTAGAAGAAGAACAACCAAAGAGTAGACGCTCATATGCAACCAGGGAAAAGAATAAGAGGGTGAGGACCGATGCCCCCCAGTCATCTCTGGTAGCCATAGTGATTGGCCCCCCTTCTGGGCCGGTCATAGACACTGTGATGCGGTACTACGGGGCTGAGTATCGGGTCCTTGCCATCTTTGGTTGGCGAGCATCCAACAACAGTTCTGCATTTGATGCAACTGCTTCTCACTCTTCAACTACATCACCTTCATATCCATCTTCACCAATACCAAAAACTGCTACATCACTTCCATCTTCATCCACTCTTCCACCAACAATTGCTACATCAACTCCACCGGCCACACCTGAACGTGAAGAGGGTGTTCCTCTTCCACAGTCCTCGGTTAATGGGAATTTGGGTCATAATTATGTTGCCCCTTCTGAAGATCCACAAGGGAGGGGGAACGTTACTCTTTCGGTCTCTATCGGATGCAACTTGCTATCTCGGCTAGTGGAGCTTGATAATTATCTGAAGCCTTTGACTTCAGAAAAAAGACTAGGAAAAAATTCAGAACCTCAGGGGAGAGTGGTTGTTGAATGACGCCATGCACAATGCCGGAGTGGTACGTTCCTTTCTTCCTTTATTACTTCTTCTATTTTTGGGTGTAAGCATATCCTGAATTTTACCCTTTTTACTTTGTAGGCCAACTTTCTTGCTTCTAATGGCCTTCAGAGGTTGATTCGTGAAAAGAAAGAGATTACCTCCACACTGGATCATCTTTTGGCAGAGGAGGAGCAACATGTCGCTCGCCTTTCGAAACAGGAAGACAAAGTTGCTAAGGTTGTTGTATTGAAGCTCGTTTGCAGCAAAGTGAGCAACACGTGGTAACCCTTAGCCAAGAAATTGGTCCGCTGAGGGTTAGATTTGACGAAGCCATGTCCAAATAGGTTGAATTCCATAATGTCGTTCTTGCTGCAACCGATTGTTAAGTTGCCTTCGCTGAAAGAGTGATTAACTTAGAGGCACCCTTGAACTCCAAAATTGAAGAGCTTGCTGTTGTGGGGGAAACACACACCCAACTAGAAGAGAAGTACAAGAAAACTATCGAGCAAAATAGGCTCTTTAGTTCAACTGTCCGCGACCTTGATGTCAGCCTCAAATCTGCTAGGTCCGCCGAGAAAACCTTTCTGCCGAGGCAACCCAACTCAAAGAAGAACTCAAGCACTGAGAGGCTTCTGTCATTGTTGAAAAACCTTACACCATGTACATCATGAGGAGAAAAATTTTGGAAGAGGACAAAGATGGTGTCATTGATTTTGATGTCGAAATTGCTAAGGCATGCGAGCTTGAGTTAGCTGCTAAAAGTGGACTCCCATCGAGGTCTGATGTACTTGGCCTTCTGGTTCTAGTTTTGAGTTTTCAAGAACTAAAGAACAATCGGAAGATGATGATGTCGAAGGACAAACTGATGAAAATATTGAGCCATTGGTGGGTCCGTCTACTTCTTTCGGGGGAGCGGATACTTCTCTTCCTCCTGGTTCCGGAGACACTGCAGTTTAGGTTTAATTTTCTTTTCTAGTTCTTGTATCTATGCCATTTTGTCATGTTTTTGTAAATAAGAACATCTTTTTCCCAAGTATTGTTTGAGCCTTCTCATCGTTAGAAAATGCAAGCCTTTAATCTTTGAATTTTCTTTTAGAATTTTGCACAGACGTTCTTGTGTCTTACTATATGAAACTTTTGGGTGTATTCTCCCCCAAAGCATTTTTGGCTCTGGGCATCATCCCTTTTCTGTGAGGGCTTTGATAAGTATTTGCACAAGTTTACTTTTTGCGTCCTTTTCATAGGCGGCTTCGGGTGTATTTTTCCCCGACGTCATTTTTGATTCCCGACATAGATTCTTCCGGACCAACCCTTTAATGTGAGGGTTCTTATAAGAGAGGGTGCTCTTATGTTTACGGTATTCTTGAAGAGGACGTCTCCTATTCATTACGACACTAACATTTGAAGTACTTATTTAACTTTCAAATGACAAAGTTAATTCATCATTCAGACAAGAAACAAGATAAAAACAAAAGTATTTCATTTCATTCCTTCTATTTTCAAAACATACATAAGCATGTTTTATGCTGAAAAGAAATTGCCATTACTTGTGGCTATCTTGTACAACTTGTTTCTACGGGGCTGGCTGTGCAGTCCCCGGTCCCGATGATGCATTTTGTTTTTGGATTTTTGTTTCCTGGCTGACATGGCAGTCAATGTTGTTGTATCCTCATGTCATTTTCCCCCTAGTGTTCGAATGTGAAGAATGCGAATTGGAACACTGAAATTCTTGTGCCTTCAAATATTCCGCTAATGAATTGCTAGATAATCGTTAAATCGGAAACATACCTTACTTCCCTTTAGGAATCCATGCTATCGAGCAAAAGACTATCTAACAATCCTCTAGTGTTTGTGCTTGACAGTCGGGTAACCTTTGTTAGGTAGCAAACTTAACTTCCCAGTGGGAATTTTCTACGAGCCAAAGATACTCTAACCGTCCCCGAGTTGAAGCTTGCTTGTTTCCTTTTTATCAAAGGTCTTATTGTTGTTGTCTTCATAATATGCTTTATATTGCTGCGTTATTAAAAATCTTGACAGAAAAACCCAATTGGGACAAGAACTGAACAAAGGGAAAAAGAGTGCAGCACATACTTTCCGCTTGAATAATGTTCATCAGCAATAATATCTTTTGAGGTGTTCCATGTTCCAGTTGCTAGGAACCTTGTCTCCACTCGTATTCTCCAACTCGTATGAACCTTTCTTAGTGATAGTTGAAATCCAGTAGGGACCTTCGCACGTTGGACCTAACTTCCCCCCTGTTGAGCTCCCGGGTATTTGGGGTTACTTTCTTTAGAACCAAGTCTCCTACTTTGAAATAATGGAGGTTGGTTCTTTGATTATAATATCGCTCCATTCTCTGCTTTTGAGCTTCCATTCTTACACGCACCAAGTCCTGTATTCCTCGAGCAGTTCCAAGTTGATTAACATTGCTTCATTGTTCGATTCTTTATCTGCCCAGAAATATCTCAAATTGGGTTCACCCACTTCCACTGGGATTAGGGCTTCAGTATCGTACACAAGGGAAAAAGGAGTTTCTCTTGTGCTCGATTTGGCTGTTATTTGGTAGGCCCATAGAACTCCGGGAAATTCTTCGGGCCATTTGCCTTTTGCTGCTTCCATCCTTTTCTTAAGGTTTTGAATAATCACTTTGTTTGTTGACTCCGCTTGATCGTTTGCGCTCGGATGATAAGGAGAATATGTGATCCTCTTTATCTTCAAATCTTCGAGGAACTTTGTAAATTTTGTGCCGATAAACTATTTCCCATCGTCACATGCTATCTCTTTTGGTATTCTGAACCTGTAAATTATATTTTTCCACATGAAATTGACCCACTTCGTGTTCTCCGATTTTCTGACAAGGACCTGCTTACACCCATTTAGAAAAATAGTCAGTCAGAATTAAAAGAAACATTACCTTTCCGGGAGCCGATGGCAGTGGTCCGACGATGTCCATCCCCCATTTCATGAACGACCATGGGGACAGAACCGAATGTAAGGGTTCTACCAGTTGGTGTACTAGTGGTGCGTAGCATTGGAACTTATCACATTTTCGTTTGAAGTCTTTAGCATCTTGTTCCATGCGAGGCCAGTAATATCCTACCCTTACCAACTTCAACACCAAGGATTATGCGCCCGAGTCTTTGTTTCATATCCCTTTGTGAACCTCTCTCATGACATAATAAGCTTCTGACACTCCTAAGCACGGTCCAGCGGGCTTTGAAAGGATTTTCTATACAATTGGCTCTCTTGAAGCTATAACGTGCAGCTTTGGCACGTAATGCTCGTGATGCTTTGGGGTCTTTGGGTAACTTCCCGTGCTCTAGATAGTCGATTATTTCATTTCTCTACTCCTAGACCAGACTAGTCAAATTTACATCATAGTAACCATCTGTATCCAGGACTGAGTTCATCAGTTGCACTACTGTCCCGGACTCCGATCCCTTTATTTTCGTCGATGATCCTAAGTTTGCTAATACATCCGCTTATGCGTTATCCTCCCTCGGGATATGAGTAATCGACCACTCCCCGAATCATGCCAAAAAAGCCCGAACCCTTGCCACGTATTGTTGCGTACGTTCTTCTTTGGTATCATAGATCTCGTAGACCTGATTTACCACCAGCTGCGAGTCACATTTGATTTCTATAACCTCAGAATCAAGTCCCCAGGACAATTCAAGCCCTGCAATCAAAGCTTCATACTCTTCTACATTGTTAGTTAAAGGGATTGTTCTGATGGCTTGCCTTAAGGTTTCCCCCGAAGACGTAATTAAGATTATTCCGAGTCCGGACCCTTTTATGTTGGAACCTTCATTCGTAAATAAGTTCCAAACCCCCAATGTCAATTTCGACACTATTACTGCCTCATTGGTTGCCAGAGGCAGTAGTCCCGGACTGAAATCAGCCACGAAGTCAACCAAGACTTGTGACTTAATTACAATCCTTTGTTTATATTCTATGTCAAACTCACTCATTACGATGGCCCATTTGGCCAATCTGCCCAAGAGCACGGGTTTATGGAGGATGTTTCACAAAGGGAAAGTAGTCATCACAGTTATCAGGTGGCATTGGAAGTAGGGCCTTAGCTTCCGAGTGGCGACTACGGAGCTAAGGCTAGTTTTTCCAAATGCGGGTAGCGAGTTTCTGCTCCCATTAAAATTTTGCTAACGTAATAAATGGGAAATTGCATACCTTCGTCCTCCCGGACTAAAATGCACTTAACGCAACTTCAGAAACCGCGGGGTAGACTAGCAATGTTTCACCTTATTTTGGTTTTGAGAGAAATGGAGGGCTTGATAAGTACTTCCTCAGGTCCCTCAGAGCATGATGGCACTCCCGTGTCCATTTGAAATTATTTCTTTTTGAGTAGTGCGAAGAAGCGATGACATTTTTCCGATGATCGGGAAATAAACCTGCTCAATGCTGCTAATCTTTTTGTGAGCCTTTGGACTTCCTTAATGTTTGACAATTGATCTGGGATATCCTCTATGGCCTTGATTTTGACGGGGTTTACCTCAATTCCCATTTGTGAGACCAGAAATCCCAAAAACTTACTAGAACTGACCCTCAGGATGTCGAATGTTTCTTGGGAAGTTCATGTTGTGCTTCCTCAGGATGTCGAATGTTTCTTGCAAATGCTTAAGGTGGTCACCTGCATTCAAAGACTTAACGATCATATCATCTATATAAACTTCCATAGTCTTTCCTATTTGATTTTCAAACATTTTATTTACGAGTCGTTGATAAGTGACTTTGGCGTTTTTCAACCCGAAGGGCATCACATTGTAACAATATGTACCAAAATTCATTATACATGAAGTCTTTTCCTAATCTTCCGGGTTCATCTTAATTTGGTTGTACCCGAGATAAGCATAGAGGAAACTCATTAACTCGTCCCCGACTGTGGCATCAATCATTTGATCAATAGTTGGCAGTGGGAACGAGTCTTTCGGGCATGCCTTATTAAGGTCTTTATAGTCTACACACATGCGAAATTTGTTGTTCTTCTTCGGAACTACTGCTACATTAGTTAGCCAGTCTGGATATCTTACCTCTTGGATCGAACCGATATTAAGAAAGCAGGTTACCTCTTCTTTGACAAATTTATTCCTGGCCTCGACGATAGGGCGTTTCTTTTGTCTTATCGGAGGTACGTTGGGATCCAAACTCATCTTGTGCACAACTACTTCCGTCGGGATACCTTTCATATCCTCGTGCGACCATGCAAAATAATCGACCTTTAATATAAGGAATTCAATATAACCAGACCTGAGCTCCAGGTGTAGTCCTTTCCCCAAATGGAATTTTCTCTCTAGGAATTCTTCGAACACTACAACCCTCTCCAGTTCCTCCGTAGTGGACTTCATTGTATCCGTATCTTCTAGAACTTGGAAATATCCCGGCGCCTGATAATGTTCTGATGACTTTGCTCCCAGGCTAACTTATTCTAGCTCGGGAGTAGGTGCCGGTTATAATTTCTATGCCGTGTGCTCCTTCCCTTTGCTACTGGAAACCGAAATTGCATTCATCTCTCTTACTGCTGGTTGATCACCTCTTATCTGCTTGATTCCTTCGAGAGTTGGAAACTTCAGCAATTGGTGATATGTTGAGGGTAAAACTTTCATCTCGTGTAACCATGGACTTCCCAAGATGATATTGTATCCCATGTCACCATCTACTACTTCGAAGAGAGTTGTTTTCATTACTCCTTCAGCATTCGTGAGCATCAAAATCTCTCCTCGGGTCATCACGCTCGCAAAGTTGAATCCAACGAGGAGCTTTGTTGCCGGAATAATGCTTCCAGTGAGTTTAGCTTGCTCCAATACTCTCCATTGTATGATATTAGCCGAACTTCCTGGATATACTAGAACACGTTTAATCTTAAAAGCCAACACATTTAAAAAAATTACCAGGGCATCGTTGTGTGGTAATAGCAATCCGTCTACGGCCTCCTCAGTGAAAGTTATATCGTCTTCCCGAAGTCTTTCACTATGAGTTATTGATACTTTTGTCTTATTTGCTGCCGAAAAGGTGACCCTGTTAATCTCATTCCCTCCAAAAATCATATTGATCGTTTAGCGTGGCGGTTCTTCTCCTGCTTTCCAAGGTTGCACATTGTCTCTGTTAAGACCATAATTGTTCTTAGCTCGGTCGCTCAAGAATTCTCTAAGGTGACCATTCTTCCCGGAGGTGTCGATAGTCCCCTGTTCGGTGGTCGTTCGTCCCATGGTATTCACACCATAAGTTGGGATCCCTCTGGCTGGAATCGGATCTTATAGGTCTCGGGAATCGTATTTCTTTAATGTTTCTCATAGCTGACATCAACTCCACTATACTGACATTGAAGTTATATTCCGATAAATTGGGGTAAGAAGGATCCCGAGACCCCGACGTCTCTTTATCCTAAAGTGATCTATTGTTTCGACAACGATCGGTCCCTCTGTCAATGGTGAACTTGTTTGCTGCCCGGAAGTTTGTGCCACGGCCTTTGGTCCGCTTGTAAGGCAAAAATTGTCCCCTCGAAGTCCGTTTATCCGTGTCGTAGTCATTCTTTGATTTTTCTCTACTCTTTTCCCATCCTTTGGCCGATGGTGTAGAACCAACCTAGTCATCTTCAATCCTTATCTTTGACTCGTACCGGTTATGGATATCTGCCCAAGTTGTTGCTTGAAACTCAAAAAGGCTCTCCTTCATCTTTCGGGAAGCGTCTTTGCTTCTCGTATTCAATCCTTTGGTGAATGCTTCAGCTGCCCATTCATCCGGGACAGGCGGGAGAAACATTCTTTCTTTCTGGAGTGACGCTTCCCGAATTCAATCCTTTGGTGAATGCTTCAGCTGCCCATTCATCCGAGACAGGAGGTAGCAACATTCTTTCTTTCTAGAGTCGGGTAACGAACTCTCATAATAATTCGGATTCTCCCTGTGCGACCCTGAATATCTCGGCCTTCCGGGCTTGTACGTTTTTGGCCCCGACATGAGCCTTGATGAAAGAATCCGCGAGCATCTCAAAGGAATCTATGGAATGCTGGGGTAATAATGAATACCATGTTAGAGCTCCCCTCCTAAGAGTTTCTCAAAATTTCTTAAGCAACACATATTCAATTTCGTGAGGAGCTAAATCATTTCCTTTTACCGCCGTTGTGTAGGTGGTAATATGCTCCTGTGGGTCTGAAGTCCCGTCATACTTTGGCACTTCAGGAATTTTGAACTACTTTAGGATTAGTTCTCATGCCGCACTCGGCTTGTACGATAATTGAGACTACTTCTTCGAGTCTAGGCCTTTCAATACTGGTGGCGCACCCGGGATTTGGTCCATGCGGACGTTTACTTCCCTTATAAACCGTGAAAGTTCATTCTTGAACGGGTCATTCTCGTTGTTGAGACAGGATCCGCTCCCCTCAGCCCCGTCGGAGCCAACTTCACCCCCTAGGAGTGTTGTTGTCGACTCTCTGCGTTTTTTGATTTGCAGAATACTAGGAGGAATTGAATCTCGTCTGTTTGCATTATTTGAAGCCCTTGATAGTGCATGCTTCAGCTCCGTCATAAACTTATCATGCCGCGTGAGATGGCCTAGACTGATCTCCTTTTGCTCATGCAAGACCCTCACCACACCTATGACATGCTCCTCATCAGCATCATCGGAAGTTGTCTCCCGAACTTGTCGAGGGTTCTGCCTGTCATGCACCGGCGTGGCATCATTCCCCTCATTACGGGTGTCACTGATTGAATCCTCGAAATGAGGCTGATCCCCTCGAATTTCAGGGTTTTGCGTGTTGTTAACAGTGTTATCTACTATTTTTTGTGATTTTTTCTAAGATAAAAGCGGAATGGCTGCGTTCGGCCTTCGACCATCCCTTTCTTGGTTTCCAAGTGTCATTCCTTTAGATGATCACGTGTCATATCATATTTCACCCTATACAGGTTGAAATCTTGTAGTGAAAAATATCAAAGACTGCAACTTCGATATCTTTAGTACACATTGTATCCTGACGTATAGAATTTTCATTTTAATAGTTTTCCCGGTATTAAAAATTAGTATCCTATAGAATAATATTTTAAAACCCCTTTGCCTAACTCCTATTTTCTGTTTTTATCAAGTGTCTTACGATCATTTCATTATATATTCAAATTTGTTTTTGCACGATTTGCCTCTTTTAGATTATTTTTTTTATATTTATAGAACAATGGATAGTAATTATTTTGATTAAATATGGTCTCTTTTTTTTTTGCAAGTCTGACCTCTCCACTGTACCTTCACTGAAGCTATATTATTGGACCTCAACTTTCTGACCTGACGATCCAAAATTGCTACTGGCTCTACCTCATATGACATATCACCCTCGAGCTGGACTGTGCTGAAGTCTAACACATGAGACGGGTCACCAACATATTTCCTGAGCATCGACACATGAAATACCAGATGAACACTCGATAGGCTGGGTGGCAAGGCAAGTCTATAATCCACCTCTCCAGCCTTCTGAAGTACCTCAAAAGGACCGATAAATCGTGGACTCAACTTTCCCCTCTTTCCGAACCTCATAACACCTTTCATGGGTGATACCTTCAGTAGTACCTTATCACCTTCCATAAAAGACACATCTCAGACCTTCCGGTCCGCATAACTCTTTTTCCTAGATTGTGCCGTGTGAAGTCGCTCCTGAATCAACTCCACCTTCTCTAACGCATCCTAAATCAAATTTGTGCCCAATAGCCTAGCCTCACCGGGCTCGAACCAACCAATCGGAGATCTACACCTCCTACAATATAAATCCTCGTACGGGGCCATCTGAATACTGGACTGGTAGCTATTATTATATGCAAACTCCGCTAGTGGCAGAAACTGATCCCATGAGCCACCAAAATCAATCACACAGGCCCGTAACATGCCCTCTAAAATCTGAATAGTCCTCTCCGACTGCCCGTCGGTCTGAGGATGAAATGTGCTAAACTCTACCTGAGTACCCATACCTCTCTGCACGGCCCTCATAAATTGAGATGTGAACTGAGTACCTCTGTCAGAAATAATAGAAACTAGAACTCCATGCAATCGAACAATCTCCCTGATGTACATACCAGCTAACCGCTCTAAAGTATAAGTAGTACCAATAGGAATGAAGTGCACGAACTTGGTCAATCTATCCACAATGACCCAAATAGCATCATAACCCTTCGAAGTCCGTGAAAGCCAACTACGAAGTCCATAGTGATCAGCTCCCACTTCCACTCCGGAATATCTAACCTCTGAAGTAATCCTCCTAGTCTCTGGTGCTCATACTTGACCTGCTGGGAGTTGAGACACCGTGCTACATACTCAACAATATCTCTCTTCATCCGCCTCCACCAATATTGTTGTCTCATATCCTGATACATCTTCGCGGCACCCGGATAGATGGAATACCACGAGTTGTGGGCCTCTACTAATATCAACTCTCGAAGCCCATCCACATTGGGCATTCAAATACGTCCCTACATCCTCACATCGTCATCACCAATAGTCACATCCCTGGCATCACCTCGATGGACCATGTCCTGAAGTACTAACAAATACGGATCATCATACTGCCGAGCTCTAATGTGATCATAAAGAGAAGACCGGGAAGTCATGCTAGCTAATACCCGCGGATCCAATCTCACCAACTGACCTGCTAAAGCCTGAACATCAAGTGCTAAAGGTCGTTCTGCTGTTGAAAGGTAAGCTAGACTCACCAAACTCTCGGCCCTGTGACTCAAAGCATCGGCCACTACATTGGCCTTCCCCAGATGATATAAAATAGTGAGGTCATAATCCTTAAGAAGCTCTAACCATCTCCTCTGACGAAAATTCAAGTCCTTCTGCCTCAGCAGATNAATCACCCTAACGCCTACATCAATACCGCTCCCAAACCAATTCAAGAAACATCACAATAGATTATGTAAGAACTCGAACCAGTAGGCAAAACTAGTATCGGAGTTGTGGTCAATGCTGACTTGAGCTTCTGAAAGCTCTCCTCACACTTGTCAGACCATCTGAATGGAGCACCCTTCTGGTCAATCTGGTCAAAGACGACGTAATAGAAGAGAATCCCTCCACAAAGCGATGGTAATATCCCGCCAAATAAAGGAAACTCCTAAACTCTGTTGCTAAGGGCGGTCTGGGCCAACTCTGCACCGCCTCTATCTTCTTCGGATCAACCTGAATACCGTCACTAGACACCACGTGCCCCAAGAAAGCTACTGAACCAAGCCAAAACTTACACTTGGAGAATTTTTCATAAAGCTTCTCTTCCCTCAACCTCTGTAACACAACTCTCAAATGTTGAGCATGCTCTTCCTGGCTACGAGAATAAAGCAAGATGTCATCAATGAACACAATGACGAAAGAATCAAGGTAAGGTTGAAACACGATGTTCATCAATTTCATGAACTCAACTGGGGCATTGGTCAGCCCAAATGACATAACCGGAAACTCATAAGGACCATATCTGGTCCTGAAAGCAATCTTCGCTATGTCAGAATCCCGAATCTTCAACTGATGATACCCAGATCTCAAGTCAATCTTGGAGAACACTCTAGCTCCTGAAGCTGGTCAAACAAGTCATCAATACGGGGCAACGGATACCGGTTCTTCACCATAACTTTATTCAGCTGTCTATAATCAATACACATGCGCATGGAGCCATCTTTCTTTTTCACAAACAACACCAGTGCACCCCCAAGGTGACACACTAGGCCGAATGAACCCCTTGTCTAGGAGTTCCTGAAGCTGATCTTTCAATTCTTTCAACTCTGTTGGTGCCATGTGGTAAGGTGGAATAGAGATAGGCTGGGTGTCTGGCACCAGGTCAATACCAAAATCAATATCTCTGTCAGGTGGCATGCCTGAAAGGTCTGCAAGAAATACGTCCGGAAAATCACGGACCACAGGAATATAATCAACAGAAGGAGTCTCACTACTAACATCCCTCACAAAAGCAAGATAAGACTCACACCCTTTCTCAACCATACACTGAGCCTTCAAATAAGAAATCTCTTTGCTAGGCACATGCTCTATAGACCCTCTCCACTGAACTCTCAGAACTCCGGGCATAGCTAGGGTCACAGTCTTAGCGTGAAAATTAACAATATCATGACATGGGGATAACCAATCCATGCCCATAATCACATCAAAATCGACCATACTGAGTAACAGTAGGTCCACTCGGGTCTCCAGACCCCCAATAGATATCACACACAACCGATACACACGGTCCAAAATAACAGTATCACCCACCGGAGTCGACACATGAACAGAGGTAACTAAAGACTCACGGGGCATATCCAGAAAATGGGCAAAATATGAAGAAACATAGGAATATGTAGAACCAAGGTCAAATAAATCCAAAGCATCTTGGCAACAGACTGAGACAATACCTGCAATCACTGCATCGGAGGCCATATCATCTAGCCTGGTTGGAAGTGCATAAATACGTGGCTGGCCTCCACCTGCTTGACCTCCCTCTCTAGGGCGGCCTCTAGCTTCCTGACCACCACCCCTGGCTGCTTGGGTAGGTGGTAAAAGTGACTGGGGCTGAAGTCGAGGGCTGAACCCTCTGCTGAGATGAACTATCAGGATGACGAGGACACTGCCTCCACCAATGTCCGAACTCTCCACACTCAAAACAACCACCTAGAGCTGGAGATAGAGACTGATGAGAACCCTTTACACCATGATAACCATCGGATGAACCATGCATAGAAGACCCCTAATATGATGATGCTCTGGAGGAACTCTGAGCTGGAAGGGCACTAAAAGATGAACGTCCCTGATGAGAACTGCGGGGACCCAAGATGCACCACTATAAGCAGGGCGAGCTGGTTGTGGAGGTCTAAATGTACGACCTCTGTCGTGCTAAAATTGTCCTCTAGAAGGGGCACCACTGAAGCTACCTGATCCCCGAGGCCTCTTGGCCTCCCTCTCCTCACGCTCCTTCTTACGAACCGACTCAATGTCTCGAGCAATATCAACTACCTGCTCAAATGTAGATCCATACACTCTCACCCTGGTCATCAAAATCCGAAGTTGATACGTGAGGCCATCTAAAAATCTTCTAATCCTCTCCCTATCAGTAGGGACTAACTCAGAAGCATGTCTAGCCAACTCGGAAAACCTCATCTCGTACTGAGTAACTGACAACTCTCCCTGATGCAGCTACTCAAACTGCCTGCGCCGCTCCTCTCTGTGGGACTGAGGGATATACTTCTCCAAAAAGATCGTGAAGAATTGCTGTCAGGTGAGTGGTGTTGAACCAACTGGCCTACGCCTCTCAAATTCCTCCCACCAAGTGAAAGCAGCACCAGCAAATTGAAATGTAGCAAACGAGACCCCACTGGTCTCCAAAATACCCGTAGTACGTAGTATCCTCTAGCATTTATCCAGAAAACCTTGGGCATCCTCACCCTCTATGCCGCTGAAAGTCGGAGGCTGAAGTCTACTGAACCTCTCCAGACTACACTGCTCATCCTCGGTCATAGCTGGAACCACATAGTCCTGAACTGGAGCAACAGGTTGGGCTGGGACTACCCACGGTGCCTGAATACCCTGTACAGCCTGCTTAGAGTCCGGGAAGCTGGAGTCTGAATGCCTCCCCCGGCCTGAGCTGCAGTGGCAGTAGTAGACATAGCAACTGCCTGAGCCAAACTGGTACACACCGTCAATATCTGAGCCAGGGACTCCTGAAGACCCGGAACAATAGGCATTGTTGGTGCCTGAGCCTGTCCCGCTGGAGCACCCTCGGTGGGAACCTGATCCTGAAAGACTGGGTATCCTGTGGTACTGTCCCGGCTGCTGTGCGGGCTGGTTCCCTAACTCCACCACGGCCTCGACCCCTTGTGGGTCTGGCTGGTGTCTGGTCACCCTGATCGGTAGTGCGTGTCCTCACCATCTGTGAGAGAATGAAACAACAGTAGTTTAGATTTCAAGAACCAATAGAATGGCACGAAAGAGTTCAAGAAATGAGATTTTTCCTAAGAGTTTTGTAGCCTCTCGAAGATAAGTACAGACATCTCTGTACCGATCCGCAAGACTCTACTAAACCTTCTCATGATCGTTGAGTCCTATGTAACCTAGAGCTCTGATACCAACTTGTCACGACCCCAAATCCTAATAGGTCGTGATGGCGCCTATCGTGGAACTAGCCTAGCCAACCATCACATAACTACACATTTGATCTATTATAATATTTCAAAAATCAATAATAATCAGCGAACAGAGTATAAAATAATTTCTTTAAGTCTTTACGCCACAATAATAATCTAACAGTCTAAATAAATCCCCCAAGACTGGAGTCAACCGATCACGAGCATCTAAGAAATAAACTAACTCTGCTAATGTCATAATAATGTCTATGAATCAAATACTAAGTACTAAATTAAGAAGGGAAGTGGAGAAGCTGCGGACGCTGGACAGCTACCTCGAAATCCCAAACGCTGATGACAACGAGCTCGGACGACTACTGCTCCGAACCAGTACCAGTACCTGTATCTGCACACAGGGGTGCAGGGAGTAATGATGAGTACGCCAACTCAGTAGTAATGAAAATAAATCACAGTCTGAAGTATATGAACACACATCACAAAACAACAATCCAGAAAACAGTAAAACATCAAGTCTCAATACAGTATACATAAGTTCAAAAACCAGTTTCCATAAAATCCTTTTGAAACAAGTATATTTTCAATATATCTCAGTAAAACTCTCAGTAATATCGGTTTGAAAAATGAAGTGAATCATAGTCAAAACTCAGTAAAATATCATCATAAAACTGCCCCTCGGGCCATAATCATCACTCGTAACAATTTCCCTCAGCACCTCACCATCACTCAGTATCAGCCCCGCGGGAAACCTCACTGTCACTCATGCCTCTCAATCACCGATCACTCGGCACTCGCACTCAGTAGGTACCTACACTCACTGGGGGTGTGTACAGACTCCGGAGGGTCTCCTACAGCCAGAGCGCTATAAACAAGTCAAATCATGGCATCAATCACTCTCAGTCACTCGGCCTCTCTCATATCATAACATCTTCACAATACTGGCCCTCGGCCTCACTTAGTCAGACACTCTCAGCATGCCACTCGGACAGTAAATAAAATGGGGTTCTCGACCCAAAATAGTATCTCCTTCAAGAAATAGTAATATTATCAAATAAGAGTGTCAACAATTTCACAAGAAACACTGAGTGTAAAATCATAATTTCAAAGTGAGGAATATCAGTAAAATAGCCCTCAAGGGGTTAAAACAGATCGGCACTAGGCCCCAAACATGGCTTACAACCCACGTATAACAAAACATAGTAATACTAATAACCATATGCTTTAAAAGAAGTTTCGCAACTCAATAGTTGCCTAAAAAGATACATTTTTCCAAATTTCCAATTCGTGCACGCCCAACACTCGTCATCCAGTGTGTGCGTCACTCCAAATCCGTGAAAGGATGTAAAGTCCGGAGTTTCATACCCTCAGGACAGGATTTAAAGACATTACCTACCTCAAACTAGCCCGAAAAGCTACTCTGCAACCCGCTTGCCTCTTGAATCAACTTCCGAGTGCTCCAAATCTATAAAGACCATATCTTTCTCATCAAATTATGCCAAGGGAATGAATTCCAATTGAAAAATATAAATTTTAGCACAAAACCCGACCCCCAGACCCGTATCTCGGAACTCGACAAATTTTATACCAAAATATTCTTCATCATCTCACGAGTCCGTACATATAAAGAACTCCAAAATCGGAGTTCGTTTGACCCCTCAAATCATCCCCTAAAGGTCTCATAATCTCAAGCCCTAATTCCATCTTTTTCTACTGGTTTTCAGAAATTAAACGATGATAATTTGATCCTTAATCACATATAATCGAGTTTTAGGGTCCAAAATCCTTACCTCAATGAAGAACAATGATTTCTTCTCTTAAATATCGCCTCAAAAGCTTCTTCCCGTTCAAAAATGGTGGAAAAGTGGGGTATGGTCGCGGATTTTTGGGACTTACTCAGTGCGTTCGCGTGAGGAGAAATGCGATCGCATAGCACTGACCACGCTCCCCCACGTGATGGCAGCCCAGGCCCCACGTTCGCACAGCATTAGCTCACCCAGCCCAAACCACGCGCCCACACCCTATGCGTTCGCACAAGAGCCCGCGCGATCGCACAACTCTCACTTCCCTCACCCACGCGATCGCGGGCCCACGAAGGCGACCGCATAGAACAAATACCTGATGCCTCACAACTAGCCTATGAGATCGCATACTATTCCCCGCGATAGCGTAGAAGAATTTCGCACCTGCAACACACCAGCAAAACAACTATTTTTCTAAGTCCAAAAGTGCTCGTTAACCCCCGAAATCAATCCCGAGCCCCTCGGGACCCCAACCAAATTTACCAACACATCATAAATGATCATTCAAACTTAGTTGCACTCTCAGAACACCAAAAATAATATCAAATCACCAAAATCACGGCGGATTCAAGCCTAAGAACTTTGAAATTTCTAAAATCCAACAACGATGCCGAAACTATCCAAAACACATCCGATTGGCCTGAAATTTTGCAGACATATCCAAAATGACATTAAGAATCTGTTCCAACTTTTTGAATTCCATTCCGACCCCGATATCCTATTTTCCACTGCCGACCAGAAATCACCAAAAACTAACTTTCGCCAATTCAAGCCTAATTCTACACCGGACATCACAAAATTATTCCGAACACACTCCTAAGTCCCAAATCACCTAACGAAGCTATCCGAGCCATAAAATTCGTAGTCTGAGTTCATTTACCAATAAGTCAACTCTCAGTTGACTTCTCCCACTTTAAGGCTATTCTTAAAGACTAAGTGACTAAATTCTTACTACAACCATTCCGATTCCGAGCCTACCAACACTAATACATCATAAACTATATAACCAACTTATGACAAGGCAATAACAGTAATTATAATGCAAAGTTTACGAAACGACCGACCGAATCGTTACATTGCATTCTTAGAGTGCATTTGGTTTTGTGGTGGTTTCTAAAGAAGTATTATAAACAATAACTCCATAATTTCTTTAGGATAAAATGGGAAGATAAAATTTTTATGGTATTGACCATATGTCATCGTTTGAACTACAATTCAGTTAGTGTAAACTCTAATTGTGTATATGGTATCTTTTGTTATGCCCTCACTTTATATATGATCTATCAAGTTAATTTCTGTGAGTTTTATGTCTTGAAGTGAATTGTTGTAATTTTAATAGTGACCTTAAACTGTACTAAACAAAAATAGTGTATTCTATGGTTGATCAACTTATGCCAAATATTCAAGCTGGCTACCTACGTCATGATTTTTCTTATTAAAGTGGAGCTTTTGATAATTAACTCACAAAAATCTATATACAAGGTGTTTGATGAATTGCTTAAAAAAGTTAATATGTACTTAATTAAAGCAAGTGAGTACTTATTAGCTTAGAATTAATCTAGTTAAAGTTTAGATGATTTATTCTGATATATGTGCGTAAATTTTCAGATTTTTGTGTTATTCTTATAGGTCATTTTGAAAAATTCATGAATAACCAAGAATCTTTAGAAATACTTTTAAATGTACTTTTTTTAACTATAAGACAACAAAATATATCATTAGCATATATTGAATAAAATAAATTAAGTACTTCTTTATTTAATATTTTATCTTGTTATTGTGAAATAGATGGAATGAGATCGTAGATGGATGTACGATAGAAATCATCCTAATCGTGGGGATTGAAGGAAGAATTTGTAGAAGGTATTAAAGGATTTATTGCATATACAAAAATACTTCCTGAATTCCGTAATGAGGGAACGGGTGTCCTTGTGCTAAGTGCAATTCTATAAAGTTATTGATACCAGAGGATGTTAAAGTTCATCTTTATAGAAAGAGATTTAGAGAAAATTATTATGTGTGGACTGTTTATGGAGATAACTATAGTAATTTAGCTGATGTTGACTTTCAGAATCTTACTGGTTGTGAGAGTGATACATTCTTTGAGAATAATCAAATGAATGAAATGGTGTCAAATGCTTTTGGGATACACCCAGGAGTTCAATCCCAACAAAATATTAAGGGGTCTCCCAATGATGAGGCAAAGCACTTTTATGAATTATTAGAGGCGGCTAGTCGTCCACTCTATGAAGGCTCAATACACTCGGAGTTGTCTGTTGCAGTTAAATTACTAACTATCAAATCTGATTGGAATATTTCTCAAGCGGCCATGAATCTATAATTGAGCTTATGGTTGAAGTTAGTCCGAACATTAACTTACCCGGTGATTACTATAAGGCTAAGAAGTTAGTTTCCAAGTTAGGACTTTCCTCAATAAAAATTAATTGTTGTGAAAAAGGTCGTATGTTATATTATAAAGATGATGTGGCTCTAGAAGCGCGCAAATTTTGTGGATTGTCTCATTTTAAGGAAGTCACAAATGTCAAAGCAAAGAAAGTTCCAATTAAGAGGATGCATTACTTACCTATTATACCTAGGTTAAAGAGGTTGTATGCATCAATGAGTTCCGCTCCTCATATGAGATGGCACTACGAAAATAGAAAGGCCCCTGTTGTTTTGTGTCATCCTTCAGATGGAGAAGCGTGGAAGTATTTTGATATGATGTATCCTGACTTCGCTAATGAACCAAGAAATGTCAGGTTGGGTTTGTGTGCAGATGGATTCACTCCTTTTTCTATCTCTGCTGCAATTGAGAATACTTCTTCGAGTCCGGGCCTTTCAATACTGGTGGCGCACCCGGGATTTGGTCCATGTGGGCGTTTACTTCCCTTATAAATCGTAAAACTTCATTCTTGAACGGGTCATTCTCGTTGTTGAGACCGGATCCGCTCCCCTCAGCCCCGTCGGAGCCAACTTCACCCCTGGGAGTGTTGTTGTCGACTCTCTACGTTGTTTGATTTGCGGGAATACCGGGAGGAATTGAATCTCGTTTATTTGCATTATTCGAAGCCCTCGATAGTGTCTGCTTCAGCTCTGTCATAACCTTATCATGCCGCGTGAGATGGCCTAGATTGATCGCCTTTTGCTCATGCAGGACCCTCACCGCATCCACGACATGCTCCTCATCAACATCATCGGGAGTTGTGTCCCGAACATGTCGAGGGTTCTGCCTGTCATGCACCAGCGTGGTATCATTCCCCTAATTACGAGTGTCACTGACTGAATCCTCAAAATGAGGTTGATCCCCTTGAATTTCAGGGTTGTGCATGTTGTTAACAGTGTTATCTACTATTTTTTGTGATTTTTTCTAAGATAAAAGCGGAATGGCTGCGTTCGGTCTTCGACCATCCCTGTCTTGGTTTCCAAGTGTCTTTCCTTTAGATGACCACGTGTCATATCATATTTCACCCTATACGCGTTGAATTTCTTGTAGTGAAAAATATCAAAGACGGTAACTTCAATATCTTTAGTAGACATTGTATCCCGACGTATATAATTTTCATTTGAATAGTTTGCCCGGTATGAAAAATTAGTATCCTATAGAATAATCTTTTAAAACCCTTTGCCTAACACCTATTTTCTGTTTTTATCAAGTGTCTTACGATCATTTCATTATATATTCAAATTTGTTTTTGCATGATGTGCCTCTTTTACATTATTTTTTTATATTTATAGAACAATGAATAGTAATTATTTTGATTAAATATAGTCTTCTTTGTTTTGCAAGTCATACCAACATATATGTGATAGAATATTTATAGAAGTAATCGACTAATTGAGAAGCAAAAAGAAAAAGAAAAAAAGATGAAAAACTAGCGTTCAACACTAACAGCATGCCGATGAAAGGGAGACTGATGAAAGAAAAGCAAGTGCAGATTTCAAATTTTATAGTTCTTAAATATTATGGATCCGCCGCTGGATTTGATCTCAATTCGAAGTTCATAAATTGTATGTTTCTTATTTTGACGTTTTGAAATATTAATATTTTACGATGATATTTATTCAGATGGCTTGTTAATTTGAGATAATAATATCAGTATTACATATTGGCATGTTTTGAGACCTACTTTCTCAGCCACGGGCTCTCTCAAATACTTTACCAAGACTTATCTAGGATGTGATTATATAGAAATTAGTTTTTATGATCTTACATATACGTATAACAGTGTGCACACGCAAGACCACTCCATGAAAGGGGACTATTGCAATATCAAAGTTACTCCAAGCTTGAGGAATATCTCTGATTCATGAAAACTTTATAGAATACAAGAGTATGACGAGAAAGGTATTTATTGAAAGGATACAACTCTATGTGAGAGAATCGATATAGATTATTCTACCACTTAGAAAAAGCTCCCCTTTATGTTAGGGGAGCACTAAAATGCAATTTCGATCGGATGCGGGTATCAAATTCCGCCGCTGAGATGTCCAGCGGATTCCTGGGCCTTGATGAATGGCCGGCCACCTTTTACGTTAGAAGAGCAAAAGGCCCAGGGCATAGCAGGATGAACCAGCGAACAGGATTAGATACCCTGGTAGTCCATGCCGTAAACGATGAGTGTTCGCCCTTGGTCTACGCGGATCAGGGGCCCAGCTAACGCGTGAAACACTCCGCCTGAGAAGTACGGTCGCAAGACAGAAACTCAAAGGAATTGACGGGGACCTGCACAAGCGGTGGAGCATGTGTGGAAGTAGGCCAACATTTCTATTGGCAAATAGGGGGTTTCCAAGTACATGGCTTAGACATCGTGATGCAATCATATCCCATCTCAGTTGGGCATGTATATTTCTAGGCTTTCACAGTTTTGGCTTGTATATTCATAATGTATGTGATTGAATAAATCCTCCTGCGGGTCAAGGGCTCCTTCTCCCTCCCCTTTGTCTGGTACTGCATGGTTCCACTCTGCAAGAACTCCGAATCATGGAATTAGTTTTTCAAGGGTAAAAAGGCGAACGATATTTCGTTAAGAGCCTTCGTGCTTTTAATATAATATAGATATAGATTTAAATTATTCTATGTGGTTTCATAATTTGTATTAAAAATTAATAAGTTAGTATGATTATGAACGAATAGTTTACTTTTTGTCCCCCAAATGTTTGAATGTTGAAGAAATCTCTCTCTATATATATAAAGCTAGAAATAGAAAATGTGATGTGGCACCTCTCAAAGCTTAAGGAAGTCCTTTATCATTTTTCTCATTTTTTTTGGACTTTTATCCCTTATTTCATAATCTGAAGAAAATTAAGTACATTATATCATATTTATATCTTTCTTATTAATTTTATTTATTCCGGTTTTTGTATCAACACCTCTTTGCACTTCTGATGAGTAAAACTCATTTTATCTATCTCTATGGAAGTTATAACCGAAGAAACTCTAACATACTGGTCACTCAATTCCGCAAATATATTACCTGAACAACAAAAATCACCATTTATTTTATGGAAGAAGCCCAGGGCTCTCTAACGGTCTTTTGTTGAAATGGAATGGCTTTTCTTTTTCTCTTTTTATTTATTATTTATCGTGAATGGGGGAATCATTACACATAGTATGTCCTATCAGCGTAACTTACATATTATTAATTGAACATTAAGCATCTTTGTAAATAAAAAAGCTTAACTGACATGAAACCTGAATATGGCTATAAAGGGATGCTATATAATGAGGAAATGGATTTTTCTTGATGAGCCCGTTTTAAACTTAGGACTCGTTTGGCCATAGATTTTGTCAAAATAAATTTGAGTTTTATTTGGTAAACACATGTTCGGCCATAGATTTTGCTTATATTTTGGCAAAATTCCAAATCTCAAAATTGGGCCAAAATATCACTATTACATTGTTTAAAAATTGCCCCGAAGATTTGTATTTTATAAAAGAGCCCACCATTTATTATTTTGTAACAATTTTGCTTTGTCTTCTCTGCCATCTGATAGTGTATCATGTAGTTCATTATAGAAATGATAATTTTGTACCAAATTTATTTATGTTCTGGACTATGGTTTGCGATAATATAATAATAAATGTTATTGATAATGGTACTATTGGGTATTAATGATAGCTTTTAGAACTTGTGGGTATAAGTCATGTTTCATGTTTTTTCAAAATAAATTTGGGATATATATTTTGAAAACTTATGTCCAAATATATTTTCATCTTCAAACCAAAAACTTTACTCAAATAAAATTTTTCAAAATAAATTTGAAAATCTATGGCCAAACTCTAGCTTAGAGTAATTAATTGAATGGGAAGAAAGTTCTTTGTATCTATTTGATCTAATGTTTGCAGAGAAAGTTCCTCAGAAATGGACATAAAATTTCGTGTACTCTATTAGCAGGTATGGTGTAACAATCCGACAGGTCATTTTGAGTATCTGCCTTTCGCTCGGTGATTTAGAACCAAACTCTGTGTTTCGAAGCCTTTAGATCCTCATTCTAACCTTTCTCGATTTGCGTGGGGCAGTCTAGGTATTGACCCGGGAGGCTTATATGCTAAAAAAGCTGATAAAAACAATAATTTTTGCTTTAAAAAATTAATTTTAGTTGACTTCGATTAACGTTTTGGGTAAATGGATCCGTAACCATATTTTGACGGTCCCGGTGGATCCGTATTGAAATATGGGATCTGGGCATACGTCCGAAATCAAATTCCGAGGTCCCTAGCTTGAGTTATGAATTTTTATTGAAAAATTAAAAGTTTGAAAATCTATTGTTTTTAAGAATTGATTGAATTTTTGGCATTGTTAATACCGGGTCCGCATTTTGGTTCCGGAGCTCGATACAGGTCTAATATAATATTTTTAAATTATCTGTGAAATTTGGTAGGAAACGGAGTCAGTTTGACGTGATTCGAACGTCCGGTGGTAAAAATAGAGATTTCAAAGCTTTCTTGAAAAGTTCATTTTATTTGGTGTTCAATTCGTAGTTCTAGTGTTATTTTTGTGATTTGATCGCGCGAGCAAGTTCGTGCACTTTTGGTTTGGAGTTCCGAGGGGCTTGGGTGTATTGTTGGATCATTGGTTGAGAGACTAGCAAAGTTAAGAAATTTTGGAGTTTGACTGTGGTCAATATCAGGTTAAGACGGCCTCTTTTCAGTGTTTTGAGTGCGCAAGCAGGTCTGTAGCGTGTTTTATGATTGAAATTCATATATGGTTTGTGTCTGGGAGGTTCCGGATGAGTTTCGGGGTGGTTTCAGATCATTTAAGAGAAGTTTAGGTTTTGTTGATTTCTGGTGCAACACTGTTCATTCGCAATTGTGAACCTTTTATGGCAATTGCGAAAACACTGTGCATCCGTAATTACGAACCTTTTATGGCAATTGTGAAAACACTATTCATCTGCAATTGCGAACCTTTTATGGCAATTGCGAAAACACTATTCATCCGCAGTTGCGAATCATTTATGGCAATTGTGAATACACTGTCCATTCGCAAATGAAAAATTTTGTTCGCAAATGGGATACCTACAGCTGAACAAAAAATAACTTAGACAGGATTTTTGATTTATTTCCCAAATATTCAAAACCTAAACCACATGAGGCGATTTTCCAAAGAACTTTTCTTCCCCAAATCATTGGTAAGTGATCTTAAACTTTCTTTCAATCCTTCACTACTTTTTCATGGTAAAATTAGGGGGTTTGGGGTAGAAACTAGGGATTTGATAAATTTGGGATTTAGAACTCAAATTGAGCTCGGATTCCAAAATCAATTATAAATTCGGGCTCGGGGTGAATGAGTAATCGGGTTTTTGTCCGAATTTCGAGTTTGGATCAAGCGGGCTTGGGTGTTAACTTTTTAGAAATTGAATAAAAATCACAGCTTTATTAATTGAAATTGTTTTCTCTTGCATTGTGTGATGTATTCAAGTCGTCATTGGCTAGATTGAGTCGAGCGGAGACGAATTTGTAGAGGAAAAGGCTAAGTTGAGTGTTGAGTTAGCCGAATCGAGGTAAGTATTTTGCCTAACTTTATTGAGGAAATTTTTCCTCCTATTTTTTATTATTTGCTATATGCGGGGATGATACATATGTGAGGTGACGAGTGTATATGTATGTGCCAAGGTTAATCATGCCTAGGGGTAGATTATGTTATAATTGTGTCATGTAGAATTTCATAACCTTCTTGCTTCATGCCTCACTTGACTTCTAGATATCCCCCCTTTTTTCCCTCTAAAGCCCCTCGCTCCACTCATTTTTTAAGAACATAGTGTAAAATGCTAGAGTCGAGACTTAGCCTAATATAGCTTAATCAATTTGATGGAAATTCGTTGGATACATTGATGTGTCTAATTCAGTCATCTCTATGCATAATCGTTAATACGTTGCTATGGCCGATATTTTTAGATGCTAGATTCCAAACTTGTGTTGTTGATACATTGTGGGATTAGTGGAAGTACATGAATTATATGGCCCTTGAGGGTTTTATTGAATCATTGTTGGTTTATAAATGCCATAATTGAGAATTTGTTGGGATATCCGTTTGAATACTCTCCTCAATGTTGTTTATACTTTCTGCCTTGCCATTTTATTGAATTTCATATGCTTGGTGAGGAAGAGTGTAAAGCACGAAGGGTGATGTTGTTCCATTGTTTATATTCATTATCATGTGAGAAAGAGTGTAAAGCACGAAGGGTGATGCCGTACCATATAATTGAGAGTAAAAGCACGAAGGATGATGTCGTGCCATGTTATTGAGAGTAAAATCACGAAGGGTGATGCCGTGCCATATTATTGAGAGTAAAAGTGCGAAGGGTGATGCCTTGCCATGTCATTTGTGAGTAAAAGCACGAAGGGGGATGCCGTGCCATTGCATTTGTACTTTTATACTTTTGTATCATTGCGAGTTCATGGCACGATGAGTGTTTCCGTGCAAGTAAGGACGAGGGACATGCATTATGTTATGATATTCTTTTCTTGCATATATCTTCATGCCTTACCTTGAGTTGTTACTATCATACTTATAGTTCATATGTGACTTGTTGTCACTGTTCCGTCCTTATTCTTTATCTCAGTCGTTGTTGTGTTGCCTATGCCTTCTACTTGTTTGATTTGTAAACATCATGCCTACTTTCTGCTGTTATGATTGCACCAATGTCATACCTGTTTCGTCGTACTTAGGTACGGGTCTTCTTCCATGTTGGCCATTCATGCCTCTATTTGTTGCATTATAAAGAACATGTACCCCTCTCCCCTTTTCTTATTTGTTGTATCCATCTTCACGCCTCCATCATGCTAGTTAGTTGAAATTATAACCCTTTTTCTAATTGTGGTCATTACCTCTATGCTCTCTACTTAGTCTGATACTGATGTTCTTTTGTACATTCTCGTTTATTATTACTTCTTGCATATTTCCTCCCTTGTCATTTCTATTATCGGTATTTCTATCATTTGGTTGGTACTGTTTTACGCATATATGGTGAGGATGAGATAAACGCACGAAGGGTGTTTCCGTGCCATTAGATTTGATGTCTTGAGTACTTCTTTCACACTATGAAAGTTTTGAGGTGATTGTTGTGGTTCATGGGCTTCGTTCTATGGAAAGGGCTGGTTAAGATGCTGGAAACTGTTGAATAATGATTCCTTCTGGTACTCTGTTATTATTTTGTAACAGTCGCAGTATGTACTCTATTCTATTATTCTGTCATATAGTTTTATTGCTAGTTTACATTTATAGTGTTTATTAATGAGCATCTTTTAACTAAAAGCCTCGTCACTGCTTCGACGGGGTTAGTCAAGATACTTACCAGTACATGAGGTCGGTTGTACTGATACTGCACTTCTGCACACTCCGTGCAGACTATTGGAGCGGAGCTACTGAAAAAGTCGGGAGCTGACCCTGAAGATGTTCGAGTATTCTGGATAGAAACTGCCGCTTGTCCTTGGTAGTTTTAGACATCATTAATCTGTTCATGTAGTTTTCAAACAGATCGTGTGATTATTTATATTTACTTGTAAATTCTAAATCCTAGAAGTTCATGATCGTACTACCAGTTCTTGGGTAAATTTATAAAAGTTCAGATAAATCCTAATTTAATTTCCTATAAGTTCATTTGATTTGTACCTTTTTGTTAATGGGCTTACTTAGCGGGTCAAATTAGGTGCCATCACGACTAGTAGTTTTTGGGTCGTGACATATGCTTATCTTTGTTTTTATTAGTATCTATTTTAATATTTCTTTTGTGCATGTAATTTTTCTCTCTTATAAGGCAATGGACATTAGACGAGCTTTCACTAATTGCTAAACAGTACACTATTGATTAGATAGTTGTAAGTCAGTCTTGCTATTTATCATTGCTTACACTGTAAGATTATTAAGATGGTTTTATTATTGGTTGTGGTTCAAGATGCCTTCTATATATTAATTAATTGATAAATTCAACAGATTGGTTTTTTTCGACTACTCTTTCTTCTGAATGCATACGATATATTCCCAATATATAATATGGAATTTCTTTGATTACGCACAGTTTCAAATAATCAATCAAGGCCGGAGCATACAGCCATACAGAAGCTGTCACTATAAGAAAAGTGGCTATTAGTACAGGAATAGTGGTGTTTAAAAGTCTACTTTTAGTCCCTAAATAAAGAAATGAAGCTCAAACTTTAATTTGATTTGTAAAGTTTATGCAGTAATTTTAACATCATTATGGCTTCTATCGATGTCCTTGGTGCCGCATGAAGGTCAATTAAATTTATTTTTAGCCGAATGTAGAGTACAAATTTTAAATTTACTAATGTATTATCGCGCAAAGCGCCGACATATTTACTAGTTAAAACATAAAAGGAGAATGGAATTCAAAACGTCAATATTTTTCTTGTTAGATTACGTGGAAGAAGTGGGTGAATAAGCACCATCGAGTCATATTTATTTGCAAAAGGTGCATATTCAACTCATATTACAATGAATAATACCTATACAAAGTCTTATGTGTTTGAGAGAAAAAAGAAGAAGAAGAGGAGGAAGAAAGTAACACATAGTTTAGGAAGAAGGAGAGGAGGCGTCTGAAGTTGTCAAAATTAAAGTATAGGTTAAAATACTTTTTAAAAATATGAGTATAGGTAAAATGAGAGCGACCAAATAGGACGCCCAACGCATATACTCTACTCATTTTGTGAGTTTGTTGAGCCCAAGATGCCCAACATTCACTTTGATACAGTATTGCTAATCACACAATTGCTCAATTTGATCGGTATTCTTCTGCCGCACAAGACTCTGTACGTAATCTTTATCCATTTTAACCATCTTATTGGAATTTTGTATTACATTTTCATCTAACATAACATTTTGCAATAACCTTAGTCCTAGATATCCTAAACAATATACGCATAGAGAAGCATTATGAAATTGTATAAAAGGTAACCAGGACTACACCTTGTAGTCAACATTATATGAAAACGTACAAAGTGAAGTACTACAAAACATTAATTTAGGTTATCACTATTAGGCACAAGAAAGACATCTCTGGAAAATATGAAAGACTCAGAAGCAACAATTCCATCATAACTCATTGAAATTTGACTGTAACCGAAAAACATAAAAGCTTTCCAATTTTCCTGGCATGTGATGCACAAAAGAAGCAAAACTGGACTAATCCCTTAGAATTAAAAAGAATGAAAGAATAACAAATAAAAGAAATAAATCCTGGCAGGCTGTTTAATGCTCCTGGTAATTTTGCACCACCAAACAAGAATTTACCAAGTACGACATTTTGAAACTGAAATCCTTCCTTATTCCAAGAATGTATATTGGCATCGAGAAAAAACATCCTTGCAAGATAAGCCACCAGCATAACAATGCTTTCATCTCCTACTACTTTATTTTATAATCTATCCAGAAAATGAGAATATTTTTTTTATTTTTTGCAAATAAGAAAAACTGGAACTCATCATTTCCATGCAACTGCATCAATCTCATCTCTGGCTGACTTATATAGTTCAAGCCTTTTGGCTATAGTCTCTCTCTTTGCCATGAGAGAGGGATCCTCATCCAACATTTTACCCAGTTGCTCCTTCTGTACATACATTTAGAGAACATAACTTATTTTCTTTCTAGGAAATGTCAATTATTTATCATTTTCTCTACACTAGCAAACCCCCTTCCCCTTGTGGTCTAAGGTTTAATTACTCACACAAAACATCTAGGATTCAGCACAGAAATATTTATAACCCTCACCTTGATCTTTTCAGGTACTAAAAGATCTTAACAGATTGATAAGATTAAAAAACAAAAAAAATTTGAAGAAATCAGAGCTCTGCTCTATGGACTTTAGTTTCTCTCTAGTCTCTAGTGTTTTATTCTGTATCCATCATCCATTTTGCATTAGCATCTTTAAATCTGAATATTATCATGTAAGGGTTTGCCATGATGATCTGATAGTATAATCCACATTTAGCGTAAAACTTTACTTATTCTTTTCGCTACAAAGTCTCCCGGGGAAATAAAACTTGAGGAAACAAGTGAACAATCTCGAATACTTTACCTCTCTCCTTCCGACTTGAGCATAGAACTGATTTAATAATGACTTCTTTGCTTCTCTGACTTGACAAAAGACAACAGCCTTAGGAATAGTATTCCTCAATGTTTCACAGACCATATTAATATAAGCAGAGACATTTGAACCTGTTGCAGATGAAGCAACATAATTTAGACACTGTATGTCTTAAGTCAGTTTTTCTACATTCGTAGAACGGAACAGATATGTTTCACTAAAGTATCATGGAATCTACAAAGAATCCTGCGATCTTTGAAAAGAAAACGCGAGCAATATACTATTTACCAATTTTCCGAATATGGTTTTATGTTCTACTAAAAAGTATCTTATGTGGTGGACTTCACAGAGAAGTGTGTGATCTTATTTTCACTTCAGGAAATAATTATCGATGGAATGAAAAGGGCAAAGCAATCTGATGATACTTACCAATTCTCCTTAGATGATTATCTGAATACCGGTCTACATTTGGCGCTGCTGCTTGTGCCTGATTTTGGGGGGGTTTTTCTGGTTCAGTCTGAAGCTTCCTAAAGAATTCAACTGTCAGGTAAGAAGACTCCATCTCAACCAGCCGCAAAACTGTTTTTCGACTTTCATTACGAAATTTCTCAAGAGCATCATTTGCTGCCGTTGCTATATCAGATTGAAGTGTTGGAAAACGTTTCAGTTCCTGCATAGGGATATTCTAGGTTAGAATTATCACCTTTCCATCTTCTAAAGGTCAGCTTGATGTTCTGATTGACCTAGTATTTTCAGTAGATGAAGTTTGGGCCTCTTATATAGAAGCATTTATGAAAGATGGATAGGCAAGAACTGATCATAAAAGAGTTGCTATTCTTTTTCTCTTTGGCCAGGGACTCATCTATGGCCAGGGTTAGATAGGCATGATTCCTTTTCCCTCATAAGATCATAATCTTTTATTTGGAAGAAACTTCCCTTTAAGTTCTTAGTAACATAAACAAGATTTGAATGCACATGATAATTAACAAGTAGATCATGATGATTTCTGAACGTCGCGCATCACTAAGAAAATATCAGGGGAGGAAACATAGAACCAACACTGTATTCTTCTTCTCAACAAAATTTTCTGACTCTCACGCACTAACACTATTCATTGATGAACTTCGAATAGCTTTTGTCAATACAGAATTCTTTCATCCTCTTCACAAATCTGAGACAGAAATCCACACTGCGCAAATTCCTATAATCATACTTCAAAATCTTCCATAGTTAAGAATTAAAAGACAAAGAAAGGAATATATACCTAAAAGCAATACTACATAAATCCTCGAAGGACAACTAGGACAACAATTCGAATCCAACTCCTTGTGTGATCTGATATCTTCTGGACGAATTGTGATGATGCATGAGAACATTTTACAACTTATCATGATACAAATGGATAAGTACTCTCTTAAAAAATATTAGTAGATATTATTACTACAGTTTCAAACTAATATTGCAGCAAACCGAAACGTATAGTTATCCTTTTGGATTCAGTTGAGAGCCATAAAAATGAAATAGCAGGAAATCTGAAGCGTTATCTTTAACAAGTCGGGCTGTGCTTTCTGAAACATAAGCTAGCAGAAATAGCTACAGTTTTTGGGTTAAATATTTGAAGAATGATCAAAAGGATCAGCTCCAGGTTCTTATTGATAAACAAGCAAACCTGCGGGAAGAACAACATAATTCCATTCATCAGAGCAAGATTTACAGAAGATGCTTTACCTGGGTCTCTACGATTGACTTCCTCACAAGTTCTTTCAGAATGGAGTGCACCTGCAAAGCAAAAAAAAAGCAATTATCTTTGAAGAAGTAAAACACTACCATGATACGTGCTAGATCCAAAGGCTTCATGAGGTCCGAACCTAAAATAGTTGTAATTGATAAAAATACAGAAGAATAGTAATTTACATACTTCAACATTCATAAGTAAAGATGCAAAAGAAATATGGAATTAAGCATATTGAACTAAATATCTGTCATCTTCTGTAAAGAGACAAATTATATGCTTGTCCGTGTGGACATTTCGGAATACCTTCTATTTTTCCTCCTTTTTAATCTACATTACCTCATACTGTTTGAACTAGCTATTTGATAAAATCAAAGCTTTCTGATTTCCACAAAGCAGGTTTTTGATGAAACTTAGCGCAATGTCTACAACAGATATATAACACTGAACAAGACAAACATTTTAAACAAGAATCAAAATTAAGAACTTTACTGCATCAACTGAGGCTTCAGCGGGGCCTTTGAAGAAGCCAAGGGACCCATCAATTAGCCTTCTGTACCCTTGCTCAGGAGCAATTAAGTGAGGTTGGTATCCATCCGCCTCAGAAATAACCTTTTTGACATTACTCGTTGAAAGATGACGATCAAATGGAAGCTTCTTAAGAGCATCTGGTAGCTGATGGTCAAAGACACGATATATTCTATCGCCACCTGGCCTCCTGAGATAAAAGAAAGTATAGCTAGTATCCCTTTTATAAGAAAATAGAACATTTTACAATCAAATAATATATGTAATAATAGTAAAGTCATATAGAGCATGATTCTCCTGGCCCCTTGAACTCATGTAATCACTGTATCTTCATCTAATAAGTTCAGCATGTCAACTCATGAGCAAACAAGATTAAATCAATCAACTATGCCTCAATCCCAAAGAAGTACTAGCATTCTGTGATTCTATGTCACGAAGTTCTAACTGTTAAGCATTACCCTCCTTCCAGGTGTTCTCTAAATATTCGATCGAATGCACGGCACATTTCCAAAATGGTGTACAGCTGTGCCTGTAGGAAGAAGAAATTACTTCAAGTTAATATATTAGCTCCCAATTACCATTAGTTTTCAGATTTAATCATATACTGTAATTACCCCTCCATCTACACCAACAGGTCGGCCAATTCGGTCCAACTCAGAGTTAAGCTCATCAATTGTCGTATTTATTAGAGCAATAATGCTTGGTATTCGCTGTCTGATCACAGTCTCCAAGTGCTGAAATTTCAAAAAGGAAAAAGGGAAAGGTAATGGTAATTCAGGGAATTCTTAACCCAAAAAAGAATATTGGAAAGCCAAAAAGGAGAACCTACCCTAGATAGAAGTTTTGCAAGATATTCAGCTCCCATTTTATGAGTAAGATGTCCATATTCAGGACTGGATTCGAAATATTCCTGCTCCTTCCGGCGAGCAGCCATCATATCTACATTCTTGTTGATATCAGCCTGTGAACGATTAACAATTCCAACCCATGGATGTTGGAGCTTGTATGATCGACCCTCAAGTACCTTAAACATCAATAAAACTAAAAATAAGTAAAGAATATAGTAGACAATAAGTTTTGCAAGGATCACAAACTTGTGTAATTCAAATAACTTCTAGAAAAGGATGGATCATACATCCAAGGCATTGGTTCCCTTATCCATCAGATCAAGTTTTGTTAAAACTCCAAATGTTCTTTCACCTGAAATATGAATATAGTATGAAGAACAATCAGACACCCGCCCAATTTTAGCAGCCTATGGAAGTACAAAAGTAGCATATCCCACCATAATACCTGAAGGGTCGACTTCTCTTGCAAGCTTTATTGCATCAGAAGTTGCAATATCTTGATTGGCTGGAGAAATAGCCAATATGATGCAATTGGGCTAGTACAAAAAGCAGATAAAGTTTAAACATGCTATAGATAGGACATGATAACTCATGCTTGTTAGTTGCTTCAAAGTATAGTTTAGAAACAAGAATATGGAAATAAGAAATAACTTTGACACTCTTTCATCAATAACATGCAACTTCACCACACTCTATCCCTGAAGATAAGGTCCAAATATTCTTTAACATTCCAGAGAAGCAGCTTATGCTGACACTGATCGAAGAAATATTTCAGATAAAGCTAGGATGTTTCAAGACGAGGTCTATATATTATTTCTACCATGAAAGAGTATATCAAGGAGTGGTGACCTTCTCATCGACAGGCAGACATTCAATATCCAATAGCCCTTTCCAAGTAATATGATATTTAAGCATTGTAATTGGAAGAATATTGGAGACCAATGAGTAAGAGAGTGGGAATTTTACTTATTCAAACAAAGGAAAAAGAAAAGAGAGTCTGAATCTTACCTTCACATGCTATTGCCCTAAAAGCTCAGTTTAGAAAAGCAAGCATGTAATACACTGTTCAAGACAAACTTAAAAGATGCTTGTGGGTGCTGAAGTTGTGGTAGGAACAACAGAGCAGATCGCAAAGAAGATAGCTGGAGGAAAAAGGAGTTTGGTTTGGTTTGGGAAGGGGGGGGGGAGGAGGAGGAGTAACCTAACAGCACCTGAGCACATCTACTCCTGATAACATTATTAACTAGATCTAGATTAACAGTTTTTTTTGTTAAGAGTCCCAATCAGACAAGATTATGAGGTTACAATCACAACGGTAACCTTGGTAGTATGTTCCTCTACAACTTGCTGTTTATTACGTTAGAAAGCTTCTTTAGCGCATATGAGTGAGCACCTCAAATGGTATTCCTTTCAGGGGGAGACTAGGAGAATTTATATAAATTTAATCTGTGATTAGGACAAGACACTTTAAATATACTCCCACTGGTAAAAATATATGGAACACTAATGTAGTTTGCTTTATAATACACCGACTATCAAGAGATGAGCTCATGGAATAACATATTCTTTCATGAAGAGTACATATCGACAGAATGAAGGCTTTATGGGGTCTAACGCTAGTTGAGAGGCTTGCAACAATACTTGCTGTTGATTGTCTTGTGCAAAGTAATAGGAGAGCAAATAAGTTGTTTGGACAGTAAGAGCATCAGAGTATATTTCATTATTTTGGCAGCAATTTGTAAGTGTTTCTCTCAGCTTTCTTGCTGAAAAACACATGTGAGGCTAAGTTGTTTGGACAGTAAGAGCATCAGCGTATATTTCATTATTTCCGCAGCAGTAAATAAGAAAGTTGGACTGGTCTTGTTTCTCTCAGTTTTCTTGCTGAGAAACACGACTTAATCATGTCCTTTTGTAAACATAATGCAAAATTTGAAACATCATATCACTACCGAATGTCCATGTTAAGCATCAATCTTATGAAAGGGCTTGCCCAAGACATAGATCATGTTGATTGTCTGGTGTAAAGTAATAGGAGGGTGTTCAAGTGACAGTAAGTGCCTACATGTATTGTTTTGGTAGAAATCAGTAAGAAATGTGGACAAGACATAGTTTTCTCACTTCTCTAACCTCAGAACAATCTACAGTTCGATGAAGCTATATTTCATTAATTTTTGTAGCAACCAGATAGAAAATTGGACAAGTTTGTTTCTCTCACTTTTCTAGCTAAGAAACAACCTACAGTTCTTGCAGCTGTATTGTTATATTTATGAGAAGAAAAGCGAGGCTATGTTGCCCTTTAGTAAGCACAATGCTAATAAAATATCACATCAATTCCAGATGTCCCCTTGTTAGTCATCAACAATGTGAATCTCAGTTCGTATGAAGATATCACATATACCTGGCTCCATTATCATCAAGATGTTGATAATTTGAGCTTTAAAATTTATTTTTCCACCTTTTCTTTAGATCTTGATGTTCTTAAGCCCACATGAATTCTGTTTTGTCACCCTATACCTAGAAGCAAAGCAGCAAAAGATATATTGTATTTCCTACAAATGATCACATTAAGACCTTCATGTTGATGGACGTATATTTAAATGGTAGATGTACAAAGGTAACACATAAGTAAATCGCCAACTCCACCAACTTTAACTGTTAGTACAAAGCCAAACGCTAGTTCAATAAAAAGTAATTCTGTATTTTTCAAGTAGTTAGTTAATCAACCTTGAACGTAGTCTTACTTTTTCCACATAAGAGCGGACCATCATTTCAATGTCCTCAACAATGCTCTCTGCTTGTCCCTCTGCATAATTCAAGATTTATCATATCAATTTCACCAACACCTAAGTAATACAGCACCACAGGAAGATTGGCTCCTTTTCTATACCTATAGGAAAGTAGTGATTTCGTGCTCACCTACAGCAACCTTTGTCAACCCAGGAAGATCAATGAGTGTTAAATCTACCACTGTAAGACAAAACATGCACTTGATAGTCATTAACTTGAAAAGTAACTGTATCAATATAGGCATTTGCTATTCAAGATTATAAAGAGAGGAGGGGGGGAACAGAAAAATATGACTCACGATGAGGTGCCATAAACAAAGCACTAATTCTAAAGAACTTTTGGTCGGGACCTCAAGTTAACCGGCGTAACTCACAAACTATCTTCTATCTGGTGGATTTTGGCTGGTCCATTAATGCATTTAATATTCGCCATAAGTTCTTTCTCTATCAACAACAAACTAGGATACATTATAGTATTATACCCATGCAAAATGCCTGACTTCACTTAAGAGTTGCTGATAGGTCATAAAGAGCTGAATTAATATATGTTAAGCTGATGTACAACAGATTGTCAGATAAAACCAAAGTAGACATGATGCTTTATGATTAGTTGAATGACAAGAATCCTCAAAAACTTTTTTGGGAAATGTGCCATAGTAAGATGGTCAATTTAGACCATAGCCATATTTCAAGAATTGAACAAGTGCAATCAACATAAGCAAGATTTGATAAACTGGTAAGGATACAGAAGACATACCATTAGGAGAATAAATGCTTAGGTGAATTGGAACATTAGAAATTTGCTTGGTCTTCCCTGTTATGCGGTCTGTCTCATCTGCTATCTCTTGACGTACCGCAGCTGCATAAACAAACATTATGTTTTAAATAATGAAAAGCTTACATTTGAATGAATGATTGCATTATTCTCGCACATAAATGTTAATGTCAACTCAAAATTCCGTTCTGCTTCTTAAAGGAAAGTTTGATGGGCGGAAAACTTTGTAAGCAATGGAAGCAGTTGAGATCTCTGATTCATTATGTGAACAGAATTCAGATATGAGAGGAAGTGAGTATGACATAGAATGCGAGGTCAATCTCCAGTTCTGATTTTAGGAAAGAAAATTATCAGTGCAACCAATGGTGGAGACAGGAGTTTAACTAAGGGGAGTCAAAATATAAATAAGTAAGCACACGAAAAAATTCAAGGGGAGTCGACGTATAATATATACATATAAAATTAAGAATTTAACGTATTTACACAGTGTAATTTTCCGACGAAGGGGTGTCAATTGACTCCCCTTGCCAATGAGTGCTCCGCCACTGTGTAACATTCTTTTACGTGTATCTGGAGGACTTGATCTAACATATGCCTGAACGAAATAATCTTTTGACGAACTACAGTAGTGGCCAGGATACAACCCTACTCAAACGTCTCTCTAATATTTCACACCAAAGTTCCACAAAGTTTCCAAAAAAGGGTCCGTTATGTCTTTTTTACTAGAAGATCTCAAAGGATTTTCATTGCAAGTTAAAGTAGGGAACTCATATACTGGTGTACATGTGTAGCATATGGAGCGTCTAAACCTAGTAAAGGTTCAATTATCATGCAAACACATATCAACTAAACCAAACTGAAAGACCAGCGGTTAAAGAAAGTAAGTTTCTTATGAGTAATATCAAAACTCACCAAATTCAGGAAACTTCTTCTTTGGAGCATGCAGGAACTCCGCATATTCAGCCCCTCCCTCAGTCTTGTGCAATTGAAGTACCAATGGCCTCCTTGTAACGATGCCTTTCAAATTTCAAAAGACGAGGAAAAGGAAAACCAAATTAGACCAAGTATAAACTGAAAGAGTAATTAGCAGAAAAGAGAAATGACTGGATAGAGATGTGCTTAACTGCTAACTTCAAATCATACAAAGACAATTGCAACAAAACACTCTTTAATCTCAAAAAGCAAAAAAGTAAAGAGATTTAAGAGAGAAGATCAATTATTTGGTTAGGGACTTGTATCTCATTGCGCGGATAATTGTGAGATTCAGAGAACCTCTTGTTTTAGATAACCTCTAATCTTAGGAGACATATTATTTAGTAATGGAATGAAATTGGTCCAAATAGAGAAAAATGGATATAGAGGATTCACACAGCTGACGCCAACTAGTTTGGAATTGAGAGCAGTTGAATAACCTAATAATCAAATAAAGTATCTACTCTTATCACTTCTTGACTATGAAAATAGAGACTTTTAGATCATTACCTAGAAGTTTTACCATGTAATAGTTAAATCATTGTAGCATTACACGTCTCTCATCAATAATCATGAATCAGACTTTCCACACATAAAAATGCAATCCAAAGTTTTTTAAAAATATTAGAATTACCTGATCCACGAGGCAGGAAATCTCTACCCACGACGCTTTCCAATACAGATGATTTTCCAGAGCTCTGATTGATTATGACAACACAAGATCAGAAAATGAAATGCATGTAACACTATTATAATGTAGAGATTCATATATATAGCGGACTCCAACTAGGCAGAGATTTATAGTTGTTTGATTTATTGATTCGTTGTATAATAAAAAAAAATGAAAATGAAAATGAAAATGAATGATGATTTATATATGTGAGCCCGAATTTTGGGATAGTTGTTTATGATTAACGTAGGAATACTAGCCTGACCACCAACGACGGCGACAGTAGGAAGAGCTTCCCAGAGGGACATTCCTTCACCACCATGATCTCCTAAGATAGTACAGGCACGTTGAATTCTGTTCACTAACCCGATCAAGCTTTCTAGGGTCGCCATTACTATGCACTTTTATGGGATTTTGGTTTATTTTTGAGAGTGATGATTCAAATTGAGGAATTTTTGGGATTTGAAAAAAAAGAAATGCAGAATTTTGGGATTTGTATTTTTTTTATGTGAAAGAGAGAATGCGAAGACAAGGTGATGATGGAATATAACGAGAATAACGGTTTAGTTGTTTCTATTTTCATTTTTTAGGCTAATAATGAAATGCTACTCTTTGTTGTAATGTTTATCGGACCCTTCTGTTCACTTCTGTTTCATTTTTCAATTTTTGACTTCTTTATTTTCTATTTTAGGTATTGAAGAAAATTTGAAATAATTTTAGTGTGATACGACTATTTCCCTTTGGATGCGGTTTGGGTTTGATTGGGCTTATAAAATTGGACCTCTAAAAATAGTATGATGTCAATATTATATAATTATGTAGCTAAACCGATAGGATATATGCATTCTTGTTATGTTTTGATGATCTAATAAATTTAGGGGTCGTTTAATTACCGGTTAGAGTTATGGAGGTATTAGTTATACATGTATTAGTTATTCAGGAATAAGTAATGCAGGGATTAGTTATGCATGGATAAGTTATGCAAGGTTGAGTTATGTTGAGATTAGTTATACGGAGATTAGTTATATAAAGATTAGTAATATAAATGTAATGTGAGTATTATTTATTATTAGCTTACTTTATTTTATTAAAATTGTTAGTATAGTTTGAATATATATTTTTAAACAATAAAATACAAGTTTGAATAAAGTGTGTTCTTGTCATTTAGTGTTTTAATACACGCATAGCAAATATATGTATAAGTTATTCCACTTTCTACCTTGCATAAATAATACATAGATTCCCTCATAACTTATACATGTATTAGTTATGCGGAAAGAAAAACATGAACCAAACATTGTATTAGCAATGCTACATTTTAGGTGGAAAAGAGGAACAAACAACCAAACATTGTATAAATTATGCTAACTTCTATGTGGAGATTATTTTTTCCCTTCTTTTAACCAAACAATGTATAAAGTTATCCTAGTTTTAATACATGGATAACTCCTCTCTAACCGGCTACCAAACGACTCCTTAATGGTAAGAATTAGATAAGGAACCTGATACACATCTTCAAGTACGTGAGAATAATAAGTCTCAAGCTAGAGACGTGAATCAACTCTTCAGAAGTCAAAGAAACAACAAGGGGAACAGATGGACACCAGTTTCCTTGGTGATCGTACCAGTCAACTTCCCAACAACTGTAAAGTTGCTGCCTGTACACGCAACAGTGCATCAGTCAACTTCAATGGGAATGCCCCTGTACCAAACATGCTTACATCATTCAAGTGATGTCACCAATATTATATTAACACTAAAACAAAGGCAAAACATCACCTGAACATTGAAGAATCCATCAAGCATCTCTCAAACCTGTGCATCAATCCAGCAATCGATTCTCAAGGGAATCAAGAATAAAGAACAACATAACAAGGACCAGGTCCCTATATTGAGTCATTACATGTCCTTAGTTGTGTTGCACCTTTATTAAAGTTCTTTACTTGTGATTCCTACTTAGCTCAGTTAGAAGAACTGTATAGAAAACTTTTGTAAAATCATAAACTTTGTGTTTGTGTCTTGGCTAGAGTTAGTCGAGTTGTAAAGCTTTGTAATAGAGTTATTACAAAGGGGCTTGTAATAGAGTTGTTACAAGTTAGTGAGGGATTAAGAGGTTCATTCCTAGGTTACAATAGGTTGTAATCTGAAGTTTGCTAGTAGTGAAGTTGAAATCTTACAAGGGTAGGTCGTGGTTTTTAATCCTGTGAGCTGGGAGTTTTTCACGTAAAATTCCATTGTGTCATTTACTTACTACAGTGTGCGTGTGTTCAGTGGAAACTAATAGATAACCTGGTTCTCTATATAGTTTGGTGGACCCCTAGTTTCTATTAATTGGTATCAGAATAGATTCTTTCTATCAGGCTAACACCTAGAAAAGATCCCCTTGGCCGCTCCACCAAATTTTGAAGAAGGCCAGTCTACCTACCGACCACCAAGATTCAACGGCCAATACTATGAATTGTGAAAGACAAGGATGCATGATTTTATCATGGCTCAGAGCTCTGGGACGTTATCTACGATGGACCCTTCGTCCCTACGACCAGTGGTGACCCAGCAGTAAAAGTTTCCAAAACAAGAAAGGAATTCAATGATGCTCCGCAAGGCCATAGAAAAGAACTTTAGAGCAAAAAAAACTCTCATTTATGGTATTGGACCAGATGAACACAACAAGATTTCAGCATGTCAATCTGCAAGGAGATATGGGAAGCTCTCCAAACGGCTCATGAAGGGACAATTCAAGTCAAACAGTCAAAGATTGACATACTTACCATAGAGTACGAGCTCTTCAGGATGAATGATGATGAGTCCATCTAGGACATGCACACTCACTTCACCTATATCATCAATGAGCTCCATTCTCTGGGAGAAATCATTCCAAGGAACAAACTTGTCAGAAAAATACTTAGTGTATACCCAGTTCCTGGGAAAGCAAAGTAAATACTATCACGGAGGCAAAAGATCTACAGAAGCTGACCATTGATCGCTTATCAGGAATCTGAAAGCTTACGAAACTAAGAAGAAGAAGAAGGATAATGATAGAAGAGCCAAAGAGGGATAAGAACCTGGTCCTCAATATAGACATTAATGAATCAAGTAGCGAGGATGCTGATATGGCTTACTTGACAAAGAGATTTCAGAAAATGGTTCGCAGAAATAGAGGTATTCCAAAACGGGGTAGCTCCAGCAAGCCAAGAGGCTATGACTTATGTCATAAGTGTGGGAAGTCAAGACATTTCATCAAAAATTGTCCTCTCCTCAAGCAAGATCAGTACAAACACAACACATACAAAGCAGCTAAGAGGAACCAGGTTCCTGACAAAGGATTCAAAAGAAAATATGTTGTTGACAACGTTGTGTAACAAACTCTTGCTGCATGGGGAGACTCTTCCAGTGAATCTGGAGAATATGATGTAAAAGGTGACAACTCCATGATGTCAGTAGAAAGTGAAGCAACTGAATATGGCCCTAGCTTTGCCCTGATGGCATAATCTGATGATGATGAAGATGATGACGATGAGGTAAACTTTCTAGATCTTCAAAAAAATCTGAATTCTTACTCTCCAGAAAAAATTTATGTCCTTGGAAAATTTTTTAATTGATGCTTATCAAAGTCTTATAAATGATAAAAATGCTTTAATTGTGGAACTAGGAGAAGTAAAACATGAGAGAGATGATCTAGTAGTTGTTGTGGTGGATTTAAAAGAAACCACTGAGAGTTTGAAAAGGAAAAACATGCCCAAAAATAATGTGAAATAAAGATACCAGTCAATAGAGAACCATTTTTTTACAATTATGAATGTTTTATGGAATAGAAAAACTTGAAAAAAAAAACATATTGACCTTCTTTTTTTATTTCCAGTATTATGCAATTTTCACACATCTTTTGCCTATCTCGATAATGTTTTATTTTAGGACGACACTATTAGCTCGAAAATAAATAGTAGTAAAAAGAATTCGTTTTGAACAATAGATGTCTTTCACATCCAGCTATAACAATGAGTAATTTTTTAATTTATAAATGGCAGTTCCAAAAAAACGCACTTCGACATCAAAAAAGCGTATTCGTAAAAATATTTGGAAAAGGAANTTAAATAATTGCAAACATAGAAAATGAGAGAGATGACCTAATGGTTGTTGTGGTTGATCTAAAAGAGACCATCGAGAGTCTTAAAGAAGAGAAAGAAGCCTTAACTGAGAAAGTAGCTAACATAGAGCATGAGAGAGAGATAACATATTAGTGGTAGTTGTGGACCTAAAGGAAACAATTGATGGGAAAAAAGGAGAAGGCAACCGTGAGATTACTCGAAAGAGAAAGGAAGTTGCAAGTGAGGAAAATTGCTGCCTTAACTTTAGAAAGATCGTTTTTGTTCAACATTTCTTTTTTTTCTAGAAGTAAGGAAAGTAAGAGAAGATTGAATGAAGATCCCCACGGAGAGGTAATGAGATCGATGAGTTTTTAATCTTCCTCTTTATGTATGAAATTACATACATATAGTGAATAGACAATCCCCTTCAACTTCAAAGCAGGTTCATTTGTACTTCCCTTGTAGGGGAGGTAGGAAAAAAAAGAGATTAGATAACTATAGAGCAGATTCAGATCCAACTAGAAAGGCATACGGTCTTGGACACTTAACCAAGCTCTTGATGAGCGGTATCCACCTTCACCTTATTCTTCTTCTCCTTAGCCTCCATCTTGGGCGTGGTGAAGCAAGGGGTCAGTGCGATCGACCCCGATCAGTGCAGTTAGATAGTTAGAGTTAGTAGTTTCTTCAACAATTCTAAAAAGAGGAGTTTCTCTTAGAGTTAGGGAGCAAGTGGAATAAACGATTTCAATACGCTGGATAAGAAGCGTAGTATACGAAGTGATCACTAGAGTGAAGGAGTGTAATAGGCAGAAAGGACTACTAGAGTTATATACTTTGAGAACGAGTGGAATACCTGAAACAAGAGAGGGTAGGTAGAGCTAGGATTGAAAATGAGTTAAAATTAGTAAAATATAGTCTGTGTGATGAGCTTGAGAAAAACAAGCAACTTTAGGAAGATCTAGGAAGGGTTAAGAGTGATCTAGAAAAGTCACTTAAGTGAACCTGGTCCTCTGATGCTATCACTGTCATGTATAAGAACAATAGAGGAAACAGGAAAGGAATAGGATTCCAAAGGAAAAAGACTCCTTACAACCTTCATAACAAGTATATTATTGTACCTGATAACAGGCTCTGCACTCACTGTGATAACACTGGGCACTTTAAGGAATCCTGCAAGGCCAAATTTCAGTCTCAACAGAAAAACAAAGTTTTTTGCAAAAAAAAGGGTAACTATTTCTAAAGAGCATGGTCCCTCATATAAAAGATATGTGATGCCTGCTTGGACCAAAAGAGTACTGATTCATCCCTTTCCTCGTTACAAGGGACCCAAACTTGTTTGGGTTTGTAAGTCTAACCCTTGATTTCCTTGTGCAGGGAGCAATGAATGGGAGCAACCAACAATAGTACATGGATAGTGGTTGCTCAAAGTATATGACTGGAAGCACAAATGATTTCCTTTCACTCAAAGACCTACAAGGAGGGGGTGTGTCCTTTGGAAACGGCAAAAAAAAAAAATACTTTCTGGGAATTGGAAAGATTGAGAAGTCTCTTTCTCACTCAATTGGAAATATGTACTACGTGAACGAGTTGAAGTACAACTTACTAAGTGTCTCCCAAATCTGTGACAAGGGAAACAAAGTGGAATTTGTGTCAAAAATATGCACGGTCACAAATATTGTGACTGGTGAAGTGGTTTTGATTGCTAAAAGATACAAAAACATCTATGTTGCTAACTTTGAATCTCTGCAAAATAGAGATCACAGTTGTTTGAGTGTTGTGGATGATGATGCTAAACTATGGCACAGAAGACTATGTCATGCATGTTTTATGTTGCTAAAAAAGTTGGTGAAGAAGGACATGGTTTGTGGCCTACCCAACTCAAGCTTCAAGAATCACAAGGTGTGTGATGCATGTGTAAAAGGAAAGCAAGTCAGATCTTCTTTCAAGCCCAAAAAGGAAGTTAGTACCTCAAGGCCACTTGATCTCCTCCATATGGATCTATGTGGACCTATGAGAGTGCCAAGTAGAGGAGGAAATAAGTACATCTTTGTTATTGTGGATGACTATTCCAGATTTATCTGGACTCTATTTCTCATATCCAGGAAATAAATGACTATTCCAGGAAATAAATGATGAAGGTGCATTCATATTTCCAACTGATGTGGAGGACCTTGGTTCCTCAATCACAATAACTGAAGCTGAAAACAAAGTTGATGATGCAGTTCAAGGGACCCCACATGATGAAAAGAGAAGCAGAACTCACGACAATCAAGGATCACGTTCAGAAATACCTGGATCTTCCCACAATGAGGTTCAGGTGTCTAAGTGGAAACACAAAAGCTGACATCCTCTTGAAAATGTGATCACTCCTCTTGACTCAGGAATTCAAACCAGACCAATGACAAGAAACTTGCTTGCCTTCTCAGCTTTTCTCTCTCAATTTGAGCCAAATAAATGAAGGAAACATTAAAAGATGCTGATTGGATTATAGCTATACAAGAAGAGCTCCATTAATTTGAGAGGAAAAACGTATGGAACCTGGTTCCATGACATGCTGACAGAACTGTTATAGGAACCAGGTGGGTATTCAGAAACAAACTTGATAAGTTTGGAAACACAACTAGAAACAATGCAAGGCTATTAGTTCAAGGTTACAATCAGGAAGAAGGGATTGACTATGATGAAACATTCTCTCCAGTTACTAGAATAGAGGCAATCAGAATCCTCATTGTCTTTGCGTCTCATATCGAATCAAATGTTCCAAATGGATGTCAAAAGTGCATTTCTGAATGGCTTTCTAAAATAAGAAGTCTTTGTCAAGCAACCACCTGGATTTGAGAATGATGAACATCCTGAGCACTTTTTAAACTTGACAAGGCATTATATGGGCTAAAGCAGGCTCCACGTGCTTGGTATGCAAGGTTGTCAAAATTTCTTCTAGAAAATGGCTTTACAAGAGGAAAAATTGACACCACCTTATTTGTAAAGAAACGAGGGAGGAAACTGCTCATTATGCAAGTCTATGTTGATGACATCATTTTCGGGGAAACAAATGATTCATTGTGTGAGGAATTTGCAAAACTCATGGGAAGTGAGTTTGAAATGAGTATGATGGGGGAATTAAATTTCTTCTTGGGACTGCAAGTTAAGCAAACTACTAAGGGGAAAATGATAAGTCAGCAGAAATACATCAAGGAGCTTCTGAAGAGATTTGATATGGAAGGATAAAAAATCATTGATACTCCCACTGCCACTGCTACTCATTTGGACATGGATGAACCTGGTTCTCCTGTGAATGAAACTATGTATAGAAGTATCATAGGTTCACTCCTGTATCTTACAACAAGCAGACAAGTTAACTTTTTTCAGTGTGGGACTCTATTCCAGGTTTCAGTCTAATCCAAAGAAATCTTATCTGAAGACTGCCAAAAGAATCCTGAGGTATCTCAAAGGAACACAGGATCTGGTTCTCTACTATCCCTCAGGAGAAAACTTTGATTTAATCGGATATGCTGATGCTGATTACGCTGGGTATTTGGTGGATAGGAAAAACACTTCTAGTATGGAACATTTTCTGGGATACAAGAAAGCAAAACTCAGTGGCTCTTTCAACTGTTGAAGTTGAATATATGGCATCTTCCTCTTGCTGTGCTCAATTACTATGGATCAAGCAACAATTGGAAGATTTTGGTGTATTCTATGATTGTGTTCCCTTACTATATGACAACACCAGTGCTCTCAACATGGTCAGGAATCCAGTTCAACATAAGAGAACAAAGCACATTGATGTGTGACACCACTTACTCAGAGACAATGTTGAAAAAGGGCTCATCTGCATGAAATTTTGCAGCACAGAAGATCAAATTACGAACATCCTTACCAAAGCACTGAGCAGAGAGAACTTTGAAAGGAACCACTTGGCACTAGGGTTGATAAAATCAAGCTGAGGACCTGGTCCCTAAATGATTGGCCATGAAATAATTGAGCAGGTAAAATGGCTAAAAAGTATTTACTGGCTAAGTCTAACTCATCTTTATATCGTTGCAGGTAGACACGCATGACGATTATATAGCAAACAAGTAGCCAATGATATCACATTTCAGTCAAAAGGATGAAGTTCACAATTACAAAATTTGTCAGGGAACGTGGTTCCTTTGACACAAGTTAGTAGTTTCTATGTGCTCTCATCCACATATTTTAATGGCTAGAATGGTGCCACGTCATTAAAATGCCAGTCTTTCCATTTCTCTCTCCTTTGGAACTCAAGCGTTCTACCCGTTATGAAACGACCAGTTGATGTCGCCCAAACTCACACCACTAATTGGGATTGTGAGACGGTCGATACAATAATAAATACCCAACATGAGTCAGGGTCGATTCCACATAGATCTTGATGTGGGATTAGATATATACCTATTGTGAGTGAATGACATGCCCAAGATTACACTTCCATATATTCATTTGATTATTTTCTACTTCTAGTTTGTGTGAGCATGTGATTTTTACTCGCCGTATCGTCCTATAAAAATCTCAATAAATCAATTGATTTTATGAATTTTGTTGATTTTTCAGTAATTAATTGTGAATTATTTGCATATCCATAATTCATCTTTTAAAATTATTAAAATTTACATCACTATTATCAAGGAATTATGAAATTATTATTTATAATTAATTAAATAATAGACGAATGACGATTATTTAACGTAATGTAGTTTTTAATAACTAATTACTAAGAAATTAATCATTTTTTATTCGATAAATCAAAGATTTAATTAGTAATATAAAATTGGTTGTTTTATTGTTAATTAATATGTAAATAGATGAAAAATAAGGTTTAAAATTAATTGCTACATTTTTTGGATTACTTAATTAGTTTAAAGAGCCAATTTCGGACCTGGGCTTGAAACTACCCAGGCCCAAACCCAATCCTTACACACTCAAATAACCCAGGCCCAAACCCCTTACCCGACCTACCCCAGCACCCCTCCAAACGACCCCGTTTGGGTTAGTGAGTTAAATCCCGGCCATTGATCGAAACAGATCGGACGGCCAGGAACTCACCCCCTCTAAACTATATTATTTTCCAAACTAAACCCCACCCCCTCATTTGCAAAGTATCACACACCCCCCCTCTTTCGTCCGTTCTCTCTCTCTTTCTCTTCTCTCTAACAAACCCTAGCCTCCCTAAAATTCCTACCGTCCTCCGCCGACTGGAAATCGCCTACGGCGGCGGAGCCTCACCCAATCGACCCCAAACTTTTACCCTAAAGTCCTCTCCTCCTCCTCAATCACCTCATGCCTCCAACTTCTCCAAAAACCCAATCGATTTGCGTCAGTTTCAGATCTAAGAATCTGAAAACCCTAAAACTACTCCCCGGCCGATTCAAAGAGAATCAATGGTTCAGACCTTCATGGGTCGATTGCTCTTAACTAGAGCAATCGATTCATGAAGGTTTGATTCATTTTCAAACCCCACTGGAATCCGGTAAGGTCCAACGACCTCCTTTCTCTTTCCTGGCCAAAAGCCCCTTTAACGGGTATCCCCTTCTTCCCTTCTAACTGTTTCTTGTGCTATTAGCATGAATATGTCATAGTTTAATCATTTTTTTTATTTTTTTGTTGCATCACTGTTTAGATTTTTTGTTTTCTTTCATCGTTTTCTTCCACCTGTTTATATTTCTTCCTCATCGTTAGTTTAAGCTCTAAATGTATTTCATGACAGTCATGTTTTGATTTTGTTCTCGTCGATTAAGTAATCAGGTTTCCCTGATAACCATGTTTCCTAATTTAGGTTTCGTCATTGTCTGTATGTATGACTGTTCTTCTTTGATTCGCACTACCTTTGATTTGATTAATTCAGTGTTTAACATGTTATGCACATTCCGGACTGTTTTTGCAACCATGGTTAGTCATTTAGGTTTTCCTGTTAATCATCATTGATTTATTAGGTGTTCTACTTGTTAAAATTAATAATTAGTTCTATTGGTTCATGCTTAAGTTCTCCAGACTACCTTTACTGTCGTTTTATCTCCTCTCTAAATGCTACTATCTACCTCCATTTGATTACTCACCCTAACCTTAGTATAGTATGAAGTTTAATCATTCACCTAGATTATTTTATTAGTTAATTAGGCTCCTAATTTCATTAAGATTTTAGTTACTAATACAATTAGCTAAGATCAAGAAGCAGTCTAATAAACTAACCATTTTTATTAATTGGTAAGTCTTGAAATCTTGTCCAAGATAATTAGTCTGGGATTAACTGACTAAAACAAATTATTTAACCTAGGCTTAATAATTAGCCAACACATAATCAACCTCTTAAACCAATTTAGAATAAGTAGGGATTAAGCCTCTTAATTAATCAAGTCTAACAAACTAGTTGCTTCTATCAATTGATCTAAGGCAAACTAGTTAGGACCAGTTGTGCATTTGAGTTAACTAAGTTCAAAATAATTTCACCTTTAAATAATTTCAACTCCCTTGAACTAGAAGTTAACTTAGCTAACCTCTTAAGTAGTTAACTAAACAAAATCTGTCCAAAGATGATTAGTTTAGGATTAATTAACTAAAACAAATTAGTTAATATGGGCTTAATAATTGGTTAAGCCTCTGATTTTAGGTAACCAATTTGAATTGCTTAATTAAGTCAGTTTTAGTTTAAATTAAGGAATTAAATTGATTTGACCTACTTTATTTAATTAACTTAAACATGGATAACTAGTATGAAAACTAACTCTAGGCATTGAGTCAATTAACCTTTAACTAATTAACTCAACCATAATTAAGAACAACTAATAGTTAACTAAAGAACATAGCCGGGGTTAACTAACCAAAGTTAATGCCTAGTTAACTAGTGAACCTAACTAGTATTAGTTAACTAGAGTTAAATAATAACCCAAAGTGAGCTTAATCTTGATTGCCCAATGGTAAATTCAGGGACTCCAAGGGGTACATTAGGTAACTCAATTTAGGAAATCAGGCTTTTAAGGTTAATAGGGTATTTTTCCAAAAAAGAAAGTTCTGGAATGGGGGCAGCTGTCCCAAAGATAGGGTTGACAGCTTCCCTATGTACTATTTTGGTACTATTTTGCAGTATTGGATAGGGAATATTCAAAAGAATATCCCATTCCCAAATATCCTATAAATAAACCCTCTTTTTAGAGGTTAGGGGTTGGAATTTTTACACTTTTGAGCTGCTGGGATACAGAATCCTCCCCATTTTACAGAAGTACTGTCTCTACTTAAAAGGTTTTGAAAAGAAGAGTCCTATTAGAAAAAAATCTGATTTCCTTTTAGAAAACAAGTTCATAAGTAGATGGCCTAGTTCAGTTGCTATCTTCCCTTTTGCTGAATTTTGGTTTTCTGGAAGTTCTTCCTTCAAACATTCACACTCAAGATTTCTGGGTTATTCTTGCTGGACTGGTTGGTTTTCTTTGGGTTTTTTCCGTTTGGTGTTGCTGATCTCTCTTCTTTCTTGCTGTTCATACTTGACCTTTATTTGGTCAAGTCTCTTTGTTTGTTTCTCTCTTAAAAGGTATGTATTTAACTCATCTTTTCTTAATGAAAGTTCTTGAATTGGAATCTTCTTCTTTTTCTCCCTGTTTAAATTAGTTGTCATTGATGAAATGAGGTTATCTCTCTTGCTTTATGTACATGTGACTGTATAGATGTTTATTAGCATATTAATGAACCTGTTGAATGTGATGAATACTGTTTGTTTTGTTGCTATCTCTTTGCTGAAATATTCTGTTATTTCAGGCCAAATGTATATGAATATGGAAAACACTCATAGTTCTATTATTAAAAATAAAGGCTGCACTGAGGTGTAGAATCTGACCTTCTCTATGGTCAGGCTCTCTCTCTATAAGTGTGTAGAAAAATATGCTTTTCAATTAAGTCTCTTTGGTCAATAAAGAGATTCAACAAGCAAATATCTAGATAGGTTAGTATCAGCACTAGGGTAGATGAAATTGACCTGTTAATAGTTAAATTCACCCCATGATAGTGCACAAAAGTAGTATAAATGGCTTGAAATTCATCCTTTAAAGGGTATACAACCTTGTAGTTAAGAAAGGCTGTAGAGTGAAGAATCTGAACTCTTGTACGGTCCGATTCATTCTCTAAAAAGCCAAGAATAGTCAAAGTGTCCAAATGAATACTGTTTGAAGTACTGGCATAGTTGTTAAAAATGGAAAACAAGATTGCATCTGTAAGTTTGAATCAGACTCTCCTTTAAAGTCAGATTCAATCTAAGAAAAATGCATAAAACATGTGGACTTTCCTTCTGCTGAATCTGTAATTACTGGTTAAAAATCTGAGTGTTCATCTATGTGTGATTATAACTGTAGAATTATCTCTCAAAAGGCTTCTGTGATTATTTCCATATCCATGAAGTCGTAATAGAGTCATTAGATAGTATTAAAGGGTAGTGAATCTGACCCCCTTAATGGTCGAATGCACCCTATAAGATGTTTATATATATATGTTGGTTTGGGCAACTTATATCTTATATCACTATGGGGAGCAGCATGTAAAGGGTTGAATCTGATCCCTGTAATGATCAGATTCAGCCTCTTACAACGCACATGAGTTCTGTATGGTCTAGTTGGGACTAAAAGCCGAAGAATACAGATCCTAAAGTGTGAAATTCGTTGGCTTGAATAGGGGCAGCAGCTAACCTTGTTCCTTTTTTTTTCTTCATATTATTAGAACTTATGTATTTAATTTAAGAACAATGTAATAGCGTAATTACAACCTTTTGTATATGCTTTATTTGTAATAAGGACTGGATTGTATATTCATTTTTTATCCGTTCAACTAATAGTGTTCAAACTAAGTAGTTATTTCAAAATTCAGTTGTTTCAACATAAGTGGATTTAGTGGATTATTTCTGGTTCATGACGTGTCCTGTTAAACTCTCAAAAATCGACGTACGAACACTTTGAACCTTGAAGCATCTGATTAGGCTATCTAAAAGTTAACAAGAATTGTTCATTTAGAATTGGTAAAACTGCCTGTGATGTGTATCTTCGCCAGAAATTATAAAGCTCCAGAAAAAAAAAAAAAGTAATTTTAACTTACCAATTTGAAGCGAGACCAGTAGATAATGCATTTATGTGTCTATAATTAACACATTTTTATCATTTACCAAACTAGGAAGAGAAGATCTTTAAGATCTAATTTAAGACTTGAATTTCCTAATTGTTAGTTTTCTTGCAGAAATAGCCAAGCTAGGATGGCCTAAAGTGATTAATTGGGGCAAAATATGGCCATAGCCCGAAAATTGTTTCCTTTTAGGCTAATGAATTCCTCTCTTTCTTTAGACAATCCCCTAGATAAAATCAGGCCCTTTAGATTGAAATTTGATAAAGAACCGAATACTATTCAAAGTTACAATAAAATACACTCGGGAGTGGCAACTCATGCCCCCGACCCTCAATTCTAAATAACTAAAAATGCATATAGCAATCATGGGTGCATTTTATGTGACGCTTTTCCATGTGCTAAAAAATAAAACAACAAGTGCACGCTATCGTAACTTGTCCAAGATAAATCCATAAACGTCCTAATCGATCTTAAAACTAAAACGCTCTTTCAAAAAATAGAAAACTCAAACATCGCCGCAAATGGGCATTATAAAACCGTCACGACCATAGTCTTGACTACGTAAATCTACACGCGAGTGCGACAACTCATGTTCCCATCTTCAACTTCAAATTATAATAAAAATCACATGTTGTAATTGCGAGTGCATTTCATGTGGCGTAGTTAAAATATGTTCCAAAAAATAAATAAGTGCACGACATCGTGACTTATTTCAAGATAAATCCATAAATATTAAAAGCGTTTCAAAAAGTAAAAAGGGCTAAATGCACAATAGGCTAAAACACGTAAAACAATCAGATAACATAGGCCAAATATTAATAGTAAGCGACCGTGCTAGAACCACGGAACTCGGGAATGCCTAACACCTTCTCCCAGGTTAATAGAATTCCTTACTCGGATTTCTGGTCACAGACAAATTAAAACAGAGTCAAAATTTCCTCGGTTTCAGATTTTAAAATAAAACGGTGTCCCGGAGCATCGTCAAAAATCTCGGTGGCGACTCTGAAAACTAAAATAAATCCCAAATTTGAATAATGTCACTTAAAGTGGAAAAACTCCCTTATTACCCCTTCATTAACCCCGGGGGTAGTGGAAAAAGGAGGTGTGACAGTTTGTATGCTAAAACTTGTAATAGTAAAGCTAAGAGACAATGTTTTTGGTTTTGTTGTTTTTCAGGTTATAAAAGATCTAGGATTGTAACTTCCGCCTAGATGGTTACCTAACGGATTGAGAGCTTTAGGGAATGTTTGGCTGATCGGGATACAATATAGCAATCACACACGATAACTCACTCTATACCTCTCGGTAGTTTGAGTGATTTTGCCCAATTTGGCTTTCTCAAGTCCAAATGGGTGTTTTACGAAACACGTGATAAATGCTCATGTTGGGTCTTACTATATCTAGGTTAGACCCTTTAATTGGGGCAATCGATTTTTTGAGTTCACCCCATTTCTTGTTAGCCAAGTTTTTCTAGACTTAGTCTTTCTTTCTCAAGTAGAGACTAAGTCAATTAGGCATGAACCAATGTTTGCAACCATCAATTCTCAAATTCAAGCAAGAACTAGGCTAAATATCATAAACCCAATATTAAATAAGCCCTAATTCAATCACCCATTAAGTACCCATGCTAGAGTTGGGTCACAACTCTAGCTAAGTTTTAGCTACTCATGGAAAATGAAGAAATTAAAGAAGAAACTAAGATAAAATTCATAATAGATGATTAAGGAAAGAAAATCTAATGTTTAAATGTTAAACTAGTACAAAGTTACCAAATACAGTAAAGAAAAAAGGCTATCTATTCTCAGGTGTACCAAACTTAACCTAAAAATGACAAAAAGATCTATTTATACCCAGCTATAATTATCGGACAAAATTTCCCTTGCGGAGGTTGTGCGGCCGCACAATTCTATGTGCGGTCTGCACTTTGAGTCTGTCTTGACATAGTGACTTTATGTAGCCGCATAAATTCGGGGTGCGGCCGCACTTGCTCTGATTGTGCGGACCGCACATTTCTGAGTGGGTTGCACTCTTGATCTTGGGTTGGAACTTAGCTCTTTCTGCGGACCACACATTTATGAGTGCGGCCGCACTTTGGCATCCAGTGGCCGCACAATAATGGTGCGGTCCGCACATCTTCAGGCTCCCAAAACACAACTTCTCTGAATCTTATCTTCTGCGGCCATATAATAATTGTGCGGTCTTCACTCTATGAAGGAATTCTATCAGTGCCTCTTCAAAGTTGTGGCCGCACAGTATTTTGTGGTCCGCACTTTGATTCTTTTTGTCCTGTTTTGGTCCTTGTCCAATTTTACTCGTTTTTGAGTTGATTTTCATTTCTTTGGCTCGTTTTCCAATGTTCCTGCAACAAAGCACATTTCATTAGTTCTCGAGAATACCTTTAAACATTTTTGCGCTAAAACGTAAGTAAAAGAGAGCAAATAAGTAGTCAAAATATCTACTTATCAACTCCCTCAAACTTAAGCTTTTGCTTGTCCTCAAGCAATTAAGGCATTTCCCACCTCCACTAGAAAAAGGGCTATTTCAGCTAGCCTAAGTTGAATCAAACACAAATTAATTGGGATCAACAATTACCCACACACTTATGAATCATTAACAAGCCTATGATTTGAATGTTAAAACACAAATAACTCTAATGTGACGCTTGACCATCAAGAATTGACTTAGTTCATCAAGGAGGTTCGCACTTTCATGTAGGTCATTGTGGATCCCAAACTCCTCCTTCTATACTCTCCGGAAGCTCATCTCACTCAAGAATATAAAGCAATCAATGCAATGATTCGAGAAAGGTTCGTTCATCACTCTCAATTGAATGTCACAAGCCCGAATCTAAGTACCATATGCTTACCCCTCATGTAGATCACCACTAACGTAAGTTTACCCAGCTTGAAATCACTTAGGGATTTTTCGGCATGTAATGAAGGCTTTTGGACTAAGGAGGAAAATATTAGAATGGAATTGGTTCATCATTCCTTTAGCACTCCATTTTCTCTTTTTGGCTCATATTTTAGCGACTCTTTGAGTCATTTTCTTTTTCCTTAGGGGAACTAGAGAGACTTGACATCACTCTTTCTTTGTCATGCTATTCATATTCTCCTTCTTTTTTTCTCCATGATTTGCACTTTTGTTTCCTTTTGAATCTTTTCAGCCCTTTCACATTATTCACCTTCTTTTTGTGTTTTTCTCTTGTTCTTTCTTTATTTTTCTTTGCCTTTCCTCTTCTTCATTTCTTTTCTCTTTTTGTGCCTTGATACCATCTTTAAACTTCTCGTCTCTCCCCCAAACTTATGATTTCGCCATTTGTTTCTCATGAGTGCTAAAGAAAGCTCGGGTGCCAAGAGAGGGTTACTATAAAACGGGTAAAGGCTTGTAACGTGGTTATCAAATAAACGAGACTTTAGGCTCAAAAGGTTTGACCAAGGATGATGTCATTGGTGGGCCATGAAAGGTTTCAAAACGGGTCAAGAATAGCCTACAATCACTTCTCAAGCCAAGTTAACTTAGAATTTTGCCTAGAAACACATTCGGGTCAAGTTCTAGACCATTTGTATGGGTACTTGGACTCGTAACAAAATATGTCACTTCTCACACAACCAGATTGTTAAAGATACTAGAGTCGGGGGACCACAACAACCGCATTCAAGATTGAAACTAGCTAATGGTTCAACTAAACCACCCGATGATTACCTAAGTCAACACAAGAGTCACAAGGTCACTAACTAGAGTAATTTCTTTCCAAAAACTTGTTTTAATCATAGGCGTGTAGTTAAGTGTGTTGGTACCAAGTGAATCATGCTCGAACCTTATTAATTCATTTATACTACTTTTTCTACCTAAACATCAAGAACGAACTCAATCCCTTAAGAAGGTTGTCATGCCATCCATCATTGGGAATAGCCACCCGGTTCACACAAAACCCACCTTTGGAAAGAAACGTGGCATAAAGAAACCCAAAGGATTATTGTTCACTTAAACGTAAAAAGAAGTTAACAAATCAAAAAGAATCTAACAAATCAAAAAGACGCTAATAAAGTAACTAAGAAGCTATACTATTAAGAAAACAAAATGAAGAAGCTATGAAATAAACTACTAAAAGTAAGGAAAATGAATATGCAGCCTGAGGGGAATAGAATATATACAAGAGGGATGAATATATATATATATATATATAATGAGGGATAAAATAAAGATAAAATAAAAAGAAAAGGAGTATTAAAGTTATTACAGACCAAATGTCATCAAAGTTATCCAAAATAAACCAAAATAGACCACCCCCTAAAACAAGAACAAGAATTGTCTTTAATGCTTAGAAAAACAAAAACAAGAGAGGGTAGAGAGTAGATAAAACTCCTTAGGTGGTCTCAAGGTGACTTGTAGCATCACCACTCTCGGTCTTCTCCAACTGTATCTCGTCATCACCTGGCTGAGGAAAACAAGGTTGGTGAGCATCTGAAGCATCTCCTCAGCAGTGGGGGTAGCAAGATCTGGCTCATCAGACTGGCCAGTTGGTGCCTCTACTGATGGTGCTGCTGGGTCTGCTGGTATTGATGGATCTGTCTCCATCAGTAGGTCAAATGGTAAATCACCCGCTGCTACTATCTTTGTCACCTCATTTCTCAAACTCTCCATTGATTTATTTGAAGCCTGAGATTTCCTCATCTTCTTCACCTGCGTGGTCAACTCCTCAATAGCACCCCCGTGAGCCACCAGTGTATCCATAATAGTCTTATGGCTGTCCAGAATCTTCTTCAATGTTTCCTCCACTAACAGAGGGACCTGTGCACTGCTGGAGTAAAAGATTGTGCTGCAACATTACTAGATATGTCAGATAGCTTAGAAGTGGCTATTTGCATCCAAATGTTGCCAATGTTTGGGAGAATCACAGCACAGTGAGTAGATAAGTGGATGAGGCTGGCAGTGGCACTGGCATTGAAGATGATGGTCTAGAGGATAAAGATGGTGGCATGTCAGTTGTTCTGATGGAAGGCTCGGCTGCTTTGGAAGGCATAGGAACTATAGATGGATTCACAGCAGACTCAGAACCCACCACCGATGGCTCGTCAGACTGGCCAACTGTGGTAGTGGATTTACCCTTGAACTTTATGTTGTCAGCACCCTGGAGGTGGTACCATGAGAATGGCTTTTTGGCCCTTACTTTTGTATCATATAGCCTCGGCTCCACCTTGGCATCATTGATATACTCTGTGAGGGTGTTTGGGTGAGGGTAGGATCTTTCACCTTTTCAGACATCTAATGTGTTGTTGGTTGAAATGATGGCACCCACATTGATAGGGTACCCAACCATAATAGAAGCCACCAAAACTGCTTGGGGAAGTGGGAGGTTGTTCTCATTCAAACTCGGATCAATACGGCTGACACGAAAGTATGCCACTCTTTAGCTTCAAAATTGAGGTGGCTCGGAGGATAGGAACCCCTGATGTAATACATGGTGGTGGTGGTCATCGAGCAGCCAAAATCTCAGCTAGCCAAGGGCGAGATGCATCATTGGCTCTAACTTCTCTAGGTACTGGACTGCCTCGACCTCTTCAAAGCCCGCATAAGTGTTCAAATAGCAGGAGTCGAATCGGACTTTAAGATTTCTCACCTTTGTTATTTTGGTACCCTTCTTTATGTGAGCCATATTGGCATAAAATTCCCGAAACAAGTGCTCATTTGCATCGATGACACTTTGGGTGAACCACCTCCACCCCTTTCGCTCTTGGAACTGTCTAAGGACAGTTGGATTGTGAATATCCAAATCCTTAATTAAGAACTGTCACTCAAGTGTGAGCGATCTCTAGGGCCACCACTCTCTAAACCGTGTGAAGGCCGTCAAACTCATAAACCGATCCTCCCATATTTCCTTCTTCTTTGACCTCTAAAAACCGCCCATTCGAGTGTTCCCCCCTACCATCATCCGGGACATCATCATCAGCGACATCAATAGCCACTGGTGCTGGAGGAGTAGGTGTAGAGAAGGGCTCGGAACCCTGTCCACTAGCATCAGAACCCTCATAAGAACTAGCTGTAGTGGAGGGTTCGTTGCACAATTAATATTGCCTAGTAGGTTGTGGTGGTTGGGTCTGGGCCTCCGGCTGTACCTCCATTGATTGACCCTTTGAAGGCTTCCCTAGATGGGTATAAGAACTGGATTCTGAGGGCTCTGTGTCCCTTCCTCTCCCAGTGGTCGGCTTTTTTGCAATTAGCTTAGATTGCACTCCCAGTGGGCGAGTGCCTTTTCCTCTACCTCGGGAGGATTGACCTCTCCCTTTGGATGTGTCGCCTCTACCACGGGATCTAACCATTTTCTTCAATACAAGGCATGAAAGTTAGTTGGAGTTCAAAAAAATTCAAACAACTGCATAACAGTTTACGGAGGAGACAGTACGGATCGCATAATTTTGAGTGTGGTCGGAGACTGTCATGTGCGGACTCCGCACACTGAAGTGCGGACCGTGCAATTTTAAGTGCGGTCGCACAATCTGAAGTGCGTATCGCGTAATTTTGAGTGCGGACGCACAATTCTAAGTTGAGATTCTGGTTCTTTGAAGTTCCATTGTGCGGTCACACACATTTTTATGCGGCCGCACAATTTTCTGTGGACGGCACAATTTTGAGTGCGTTCCGCACTTTTCAAGCACAATGTTTCCCTAATAAATCAGTTCTGCGAACTGCACAATTTTGTGTTTGGCCACACAATTTGAACATATATGGCAATGAAGTTAGGTTTCTTGCAATTTTGCAAATACTAGACATGGTATTTGCAAATAAACATGATCAATGGCCTACCCAATCCCCAATGAACATACATGAAATTTCCCACTTGGTTTTTAGTACATATGAAGAACATTTGACCACTTTAGGCCTACAAATAACTAAACTAATCAAGAACAAAAATCAAGTAAAAATAGAAAATCTAACATGGATTGAACAAACTAGTGATAAGGAATGCAGATGAGAATCTAGACTTGATGAATTGATTATGGAGTGTGAACAATTTTTTATGCATAGTGTTTGCTTAGGGTTCAAGAGCACAAAGTGTGTAAAGTTGTGAATAGTGCTCAGAGACCCTATTTATAGGTTGACCAAGTCGGTCAAAAAGAGAGTTGAGTGCGGGCGCACAGTTATCTACACTTTTTACTTGCAACTTGAACTAAGATTATGCGGTCCACACAAAAGTGAGTGCGGCCATAGAAATTTGTGCGGTCCGCACATTTTTGTGTGCGGCCACATATTGCCCTATTATTTGTAACTTCAAACTTCAGAGAGTTCACATACTTGGGTCTCCAGTTGTGCGGCTGCACAATGTAGAGTCTTCTCTGCAGTTGCAATCATTATTGTGCGGTCCGCACTTTTTCAACACTTGGCCAATTTTTCAATCACAGTCCCTGCAATGCATAGTCATTCCTGAAATTCACTTCAAAACCAATTAGTTCAATACAAAACCTATCTAAAAGGGAAGAAAATGCAAAAGGAAAAGAAACATGGGTTGCCTCCCTTGAAGCACCTGATTTAACATTGCGGCACGACGCAGGTTACCATCAATCACTTGAAATGAATCAATGCAACAACGTGGCCATCATCAACTTTGCCAAGATAATATTTCACCCGGTGACCATTGACTCGAAACACTTGATCATTTTTGTTCTTCAAGTCTAATGCATCGAAGGGTGTCACATGTACAACCTCAAATGGACCACTCCATTTGGACTTCAACTTTTCCCAAAACATCCACAACGAAAACTGAACAATAGCACAAGATAACCGTCTTTGAACATCTTGTTCCGGATGTAATTGTCATGGAGGTAATTCATCTTGTTCTTGTATAAGGATGAACTTGAATATGCATGGTACAGGAATTCATCATGCTCATTCAATTTTTCCACCCTTAAGTTGGTGGCGACATCCCATTCAAGATTAAGCTTCTTCAATGCCCACATATCCTTGTGCTCAAGTTCCACCGGTAGGTGACAAGCTTTCCCAAACACGAACCGATATGGAGACATACCAATCTGTGTTTTGTAAGCCGTCCTATAATCCCAGAGGAGAATCATCAAGTTTCTCCGACCAATCCGGCCGATTGACATTCACGGTCTTTGAGAAAATACTCTTGATCTCCCGGTTGGAGACTTCAACTTGCCCACTTGCTTGAGGATGATAGGAGGTGGACACTTTGTGAGTGACACCATACTTTGTGAGTAAGGTATCAAAAGCTTTATTGCAAAAGTGAGATCCCCCATCACTAATAATGGCCCTTTGAGTACCAAACTTCGTGAAGATGTTCTTTTTCAAAAATTCCACCACACTTCGAGCTTCATTGTTGGGGAAATCCACGACTTCAACCCACTTGACACATAATCTACAACTACCAATATGTACGTGTTCCCACAAGAGCTCACGAACGGACCCATGAAATCAATGTTCCACACATCAAAAATGTCAATCTCCAAGATGGTGGTGAGGGGCATCTCATTTTAGAAATTCCACCGGCCCTTTGACATTCATCACAATGGGCACAAATACTCTGGTACACATCGTCGAATAACACCATCGGCACAAATTCGGAAGAGATACGAGTTATCCCAATAATAGTCAAGGCAATCCCATTTGATCTTCTTCCTTTGGTTTGAAGAGCACTCATTTGGTACAATACCACTCATAAGATAATTGACTAAGCCGGAGAACCATGGAATCGAGGTCATTGAAATGGCTAGGAGTTGCTTGTCGGGTAATGAATCATTTATCTCAAGGTCGTCATGTGCCTCCCCTACTCCTCCAAGTTAGACAAGTGGTACGCCATTTGGTTTTAACTACCCTTGCGGTCTTGAATCTCTAGATAAAGATCTTGCAATAGAAGCACCCATCGCATTAATCTTTCTTTAGAATCTTTCTTGCTCATCAAATATCGAAGCGCCGCATGGTCGGTGTGAACAACCACTTTTATACCCACCAAGTACAGGTGGAACTTCTCCATAGCAAAAACAATAGCAAGGAGCTCTTTTTCGGTCACTGTGTAGTTGACTTGGGAATCATTCATTGTCTTACTAGCATAGTAGACCGGATGGAATATTTTGTTGATACGTTTCCCCAACAACGCTCCAACCGCCACATTACTTGCATCACACATGAGCTCAAAAGGTAAGCTCCAATCTGGTGCGGTGATAATAGGAGTAGCAGTCAACTTGAATTTGAGAAATTCGAGTGCCTTCATACAATCTACGTTGAAATGGAACTTGGAATCCTTCTCCAAAAGTTTACACAAGGGGTTTACCACCTTAGAAAAGTCCTTGATGAATCGGCGATAGAACCCTTCATGACCCAAGAAGCTCCTCACTCCCTTCACGGATGTAGGGTGAGGGAGTTTGGAGATCACCTCAATTTTGGCCTTATCGACCTTAATACCATGTTTGAAATTTTGTGGCCGAGGACTATTCCTTCCTCGACCATGAAGTGACATTTCTCCCAATTCAAAACCAAGTTAGTTTCCTCATATCGTGCCAAAACCTTGTCCAAGTTGTCTAAGCACTCACGCATCAAAAGAATTCCCCACCACGGAAAAATCATCCATGAAGACCTCAAGAAAATCCTCCACCATATCAGTGAAAATGGCCATCATAAACCGTTGAAAAGTCATCGGTGCATTGCACAACCCAAATGGCATATGCGAGAATGCGAAAGTACCATAGGGAAAAGTAAAAGTAGTCTTCTCTTGGTCCTCCGGAGCAATAAGAAATTGATTATAGCCAGAATATCCATCAAGGAAACAATAAAAAGCTCGTTCAGCCAACATTATCAAGCAGTTATCAAGGAATGGAAGCGGAAATGATCTTTCCGAGTGACTTTGTTGAGCTTCCTATAGTCCATGCACACTCTCCACCCGGTGACCGTTCTTGTGGGGATCAACTTGTTCTTGTCATTTGTTACCATAACCATGCCCCCTTTTTTGGGACACATTGCACCGGAGAGGTCCACGAGCTATCGGAAATAGGGTAAACAACCCCGACATCCAACCATTTTATGATCTACGTCTTCACCACCTCTTGCATTGCTTCATTTAATCTTCTTTGATGTTCAACGGAGGGTTTGACATCCTCCTCCAAAATAATCTTGTGCATGCAAAAGGCAGGGCTTATGCTCCGAATATCCACCAATGTCCATCCTTTAGCTTTCTTCCTGTTTTGAAGCACCGCCAAAGTAGAATCTACATGCACGTTAGTCAAGCAAGATGAAATAATAACAGGTAAAGTAGAACATAGTCCAAGAAACTCATACATGAGATGTGAAGGCAATGGATTTAACTCCAAAGTGGGAGGCTCCTAGATTGAGGGATTTGTTGGAGGAGTCTTCCGGTTCTCAAGATCTAAGGATAATTTTTGGGGTTCATAAGTATACGAACCCATTCCTTGCAAAGAATTTACACATTCCACAAAGCCTTCCTTCTCATCATCATCATGATTAAGCAATACGGCTTCCAAAGTATCATCAACATTCATCACGGCACTAGCATCATCAATAATCACTTCGGTCACTAAGTCCACAAACAAACTTCATTGCTATTCGGTTGCCTCATAGATTTGCACACATGGAAAACCACCTTTTCATCGCCCACCCGGAAGGTGAGCTCACCGGTTTCCACATCAACAAGAGCCTTCCCCGTAGCAAGGAAAGGTCTCCCAAAAATAATATGCAGCTCATAGTCCACCTCACAATTTAGAATCACAAAGTCCGCCTGAAGGATGAACTTATCAACACGGACCAACACAACATCAATAATACCGAATGAAATCTTCATAGTACGATCCGCCATTTGCAACCTCATAGATGTGGGTCTTGGTTTCCCAATTCCCAAAGTTTTGAATACCGAGTAGGGCATCAAGTTGATACTCGCCCCTAGATCACATAGTGCTTTGGAAAAATCGGCGCTCCCAATAATGCAAGGGATTGTGAAAGCGTCGGGATCTTCCAATTTCGGAGTCATTGAGTGCACAATAGCACTCACTTGATGTGTTATCTTGATAGTCTCACAATTCATTTATCTTTTCTTTGTCACTAAATCCTTCATGAACTTTGCATAACCGGGCATTTGTTCCAACGCCACAACCAATGGCACATTAATGGATAAGATTTTCATCATGTCAATAAACTTCTTGAATTTGTTCTCACTATTTTTCTTGGCGAGCCTTTGAGGGTATGGACGAGGAGGCTTTGGCATTGGTGCCTTGGCCTTTGGCACTACCGTTTTTGGTATGTCAATCACGTGTTCCCTAGACGGGTTCACTTCTTCTTGGGTCTCCTCCACACTTTCATCAATATCAATTCTCACTTCTTCATTAGCTTGTACCGCATTGATTGGAATTTAATCTTCTTGAACCACTAAATCATCATCCAGAATTCTTCTTTGATTTGAGGTGGTTGCATCTCCATCTCTTCCACTCCTTGTGGTTACGGTCATGGCATGTCCCGTGTTGTTCCCACCCTTCGGTTTCACCACCGTATCACTAGGTAGTGCCCCCTTAGGACGAGTGTTTAAAGCTTGCGAGATTTTCCCCAATTGAACTTCCAAATTGCATATTGAAGTGTTGTGGGAGGCTAATTGAGCATTGGAGTCGGCATTTTTCTCCATCATTTGTTTGAACATATTTTCAATCTGTCCCATCTCATTGTTGGAAGAACTAGAACCTTGAGATGGATAAGGACGTAGGTTGCTTGGTTGTTGATACATCGGGGGCCTTTGAAAGCCCGACCCCCGATTCCCTTGGTTATTATTATTCCAGCCCCCTTGGTTGTTTTCTCCTCAATTATCTTGGTTGTTGCCACCCTAATTGCCTTGGTTATTGCCTCCCCAATTGTCTTGATTATTGTTATTGCTCCAGTTACCTTGATTGTTATTACCACCACTCCAATTGCCTTGGTGGCTTTGATTGTTCTAATTTCCTTGATTTCCTTGTGATCTCCATTGTTGTTGATTTTGTACTTGAGAATTATTTCTTTGGCCTTGATAAATGTTGACATATTGCACTTCTTCTTCTTGCTCATTGTATGAGTCACCTTGGTCAAACCAACTATCATCTTGCACAAATTGTTCCACACAGTTTTGTACTTTTTGACCTTTTTGCCTTCTTTTGTTCACCATCATATTGACACCTTCCATCGCATTCACTTGCTTCAGACCTTGAACTTGTTGAAGTTGAGCATTGACCAATTGATTCATTGTGGTCATCAACTCGGCAATTGCTTGACCATGATCATGCAATTCCTTGTGTAAGTGAATGCATTTGGACCACCTTGAGGAACATTAGCTCTACTTTGCCATGCCGATGAGGTATCCTCCATTTCATCCAAAATTTCACAAGCTTTGGCATAAGGAGTTGTCATGAAATTCCCACCGGCAGTTGGTTGACCACACATTGATTTGTGGTGTTGATCCCCCTATAGAAGGTTTGTTGGATCATGGTCTCAGTCATATCATTATTTAGGCACTCTTTAACCATGGTACGATATATTTTCCAAATCTCATGCAAAGGCTCATTGGGTTCTTGCTTGAACGCTGGAATTTCATCCCGAAGTGTATCCATATGCCCCGGAGAGAAGAACTTGACAATGAATGTTTCCGCCAACTCATCCCATGTATGGATGGAATGATTGGGAAATCTTTCTAACCAGTCCAATGACTTTCCCCATAGAGAGAAAGGAAATAGCCTCAACCGCAGCGCATCCTCGGAAACGTTGGTTTGTTTACTCCCCCAACAAGTATCCACAAACCCTTTGAGATGCTTGTAAGCATTTTGACTCGGAGCCCCGGTGAAGAATCCTTGTTGCTTAAGCAGTGTAAGAATAATATTGGTTATTTGGAAATTGGCCGCCCTAATGCGGGGCGGGACTATGGCACTTGCATAACCCTCGTTTGGAAACACCCAATGTGCAGCCGCTCTTGGTGGAGGTGGGGGAAGGACTGGAATGTTGTCATGAGGCGGTCGACATCGCCTATTTGCTTGAGGTTTGGGATAAACCTCATCACCTTGATCATCGTCCACTTCCTCCCCCAATGACAAGTTTCCGAGAGACTCATTGTTGAGAGCCATTTTTGTACCTATAATCAATTAACAAAAAAAATTAGTAAATCAGAAGGAAAAGAAGATAAATCACACACAAAACTAAATATATAGCTAAATCTATTTTTTAGCTCCCCGGCAACGGCACCAAAACTTGATGTCGTCCAAACTCACACCACTAATTGGGATTGTGAGGCGGTCGATGCAATAATAAATACCCAATGCGAGTCGGAGTCGATTCCACAGAGAGCTTGATGTGGGATTAGGTATATACTAGTATGAGTGTATAACGTGCCCAAGATTACACTTCCACATATTCAGTTGATTTTTTTCTATTTCTAGTTTGTAAGTTAAAACTTGTAATTGTAAAGCTAAGAGACAATATTTTTGGTTTTGTTATTTTTAGGTTATAAAAGATCTAGGATTGTAACTTCCACCTAGATGGTTACCAAACAGATTGAGATCTTTAGGGCATGCTTGGCTGATCAGGATACAATATAGCAATCACACACGATAACTCATTCTATACCTCTCGGTAGTTTGAGTTATTTTGCCCAATTTGGCTTTTTCAAGTCCAAATGGGTATTTCACGAAACAAGTGATAAATGCTCAAGTCGGGTCTTACTATCTCTAGGTTCGACCCTTTAATTGGGGATATCAATTTCTTGAGTTCACCCCAATTTCTTGTTAGCCAAGTTTTCCTAGACTTAGTCTCTCTTTCTCAAGTAGAGACTAAGTCAATTATGCATGAATCAATGTTTGCAACCATCAATTCTCAAATTCAAGAAAGAACTAGGATAAATATCATAAACCCAATCTTAAATAAGCCCTAATTCAATCACCCATTAAGTACCCATGCTAGGGTTAGGTCACAAACCTAGCTAAGAGTTTAGCTACTCATGGAAAATGAAGAAATTAAAGAAGAAACTAAGATAAAATTCATAATAGATGATTAAGGAAAGAAAATCTATTGTTTAAATGTTAGATCTATTTATTCTCAGGCGCACCAAACTTAACCTAAAAATGACAAAAAGATCTATTTATACCCAACTACAATTATCGGACAAAATTTCCCCTGCAGGGTTGTGCGGCCGCACAATTCTGTGTGCGCTCCGCACTTTGAGGCTGTCTTGACATAGTGGCTTTCTGCAGCCTCATGAATTTGGGGTGCGGTCGCACTTCCTCTGATTGTGCGAAACGTACATTTCTGAGTGTGGCCGCACTCTTGATCTTGGGTTGGAACTTGGCTCTTTCTGTGGACCGCACATTTATGAGTGCGGCCCCACTTTGGTATCCCGCGGCAGCAAAATAATGGTGCGGTCCGCACATCTTCAATCTCCCAAAACACAACTTCTCTGAATCTTGTCTTCTGCGGCCGCACAATAATTGTGCGGTCCGCACTCTGTGAAGGAATTCTAACAGTGTCTCTTCAAAGTTTGCAGCCGCACACAATATTATACGGTCAGCACTTTGGTATTTTTTGTCTTGTTTTGGTCCTTATCCAATTTTACTCCTTTTTTAGTTTATTTTTATTTCTTTAGCTTGCTTCCCAATGTTCCTGTAAGAAAGAACATTTCATTAGTTCTCGAGAATATTTTAAAGAAGTTTTGCGCTAAAATGTAAGTAAAAGAGAGCAAATAAGCAATAAAAAATCTCTACTTATCACCCGTCTACCCAAATTGGTACCCATTCCTAACCGGTCCCTCACTCCTTTTAAATAACTTCTCTCACGGTCACTATTATGCTTGTTCACATCAAAGCCAAATATCCCCTTTTTCTCTTCAAACCGAACACTTTTCCTCCACCAAATTCTCACTACTCTCCACCATGTCTAAAAAATTGGAAACTCAATATGTCCTAAGCATCGTCCCCACGGTGGCTTCATCCATTGAAACCCCAATATTAGAGCCTACAATCCCTACACCATCTAGTCCAAACCCTAAACTAGAGTCACAACCACCTACTGGTTCCTCTCCAACTCAATCGAGCACTAGCTCTCATCGGAGTCTCAAAACCTCGACTCCCAAGAAATTTATTGCAGCAACCACTACTTCTGTATCATCGAAAAAAATAGTAGATGCAGATACAGTGGTAGAAGAAGAAAATCAGGAAATCTCTACTCGACCAGTGGAAAGAAGTTCTGAGATGCAAGGAGTGGGTTGTAACAATGATGAATCGGTAAATACTACCCCATGCCTCGATCTGAATACTGCTGACTCTACAGGGAATGCTTTTTCTATGCCTTCTGAGTTTACCTTAGAGTTACAAGAACAAGAGTCTATAGAAAATATGTTGTCAATAATTGCTGAGGGAAGTGTTATTGGGGGTTTTGAGGATGTGTCTGAAGCCAATGGGTCTCAGGGAGAAGAAAATGGACACAGGTGGAGAGTAGGGAACTGGTGCCTGTCGAAACATTAGCACCTGACAGTACTACTAAGGGACCTGATCCCTCCACCCAAGAGGAGCCCGCTGCTTGTACTTGGGATAAATTCCCTAGTTCTCCACAAGAACCCAAGGTTAGTACTGATTCGCTCCCTCTCCTCATTTCTATGCTTAGCCATTGTCCATAGTTGTTCCTGAAATGAGATCTTTATTTGAGGAAGAGAATGAGGATAGTGAAGATGATTATGACAATGTGGCCATTACAAGCTTCATTAGGGCCAGAAATAGATATGCTACTCCCCAAGAGCCAACTCCTAAGAGGCCGACACTAGGTTGCAGAAGAAGGAGCCTCTTGAGTCAGTTCTTAGGAAAAACGAAGAAGAACAGAAGAGGAGGAAATTGGTAAAGGATGGGAAGAATGTAAATGAGAAGGTAGTGCCTCCTGCACTAGTTGTTGACATTAATGATGAGGTGGGTGAGGAACTTGGTTCCTTAGCTCGTAGGTCTTCAAAGAAGCATACAATTCCAAAGTCCAAGAAAGAGTCATCTGAGCGAGATGAGTTTGAACAATGTTGAAGGTGAAAAATCTGGTGAAAAAGTAGTTGACAAATCTAGCGAGAGAACAATTGCCCAGTCTGGGGAGAAGGTGACTGAAGAGTCGGTTGAACAAGTGTCTAAGAAAAAGGTGTCTGAGAAATCTGCTGACAAAAGAAAGGGTGCAAGAAAATCAGTGAAAAGGAAGGTTGATGCCAGTGAGGAACCTTGTTTCTCTAAGAAGACCAAGGCTGGTTCCACTCAGAATGCTGTCATGGAAAAATTGAGAAACCAAAAGGTGTTGTGGGACCGTACATTTCCCCCTGATATTTTGGACATGTCAGGAATGTGCCAACTGGTGGTGATCTGTGAATTCCAACAGTGGACACATTTGTTCACAAGTGAAAATCCCAAGGTGTATGAAGTAGAGGTGCATAGTTTCTATGCTGGCTTCTTCACAGTTCAGGATGATAACATTTGTCTGAAAGTGAATGGTGTTGCTTTTGTGGTGAATACTGTTGTAGTGGGAACCATTTTGGGTGTGCCCGCTGATGGGATGTCCTGCATTGAGGTAGCCTGCTCTCCAAACTTTAGAAACGCCATTGTGAAGGATAAGGCAGTGGAGTAAGGGGAACAGGTACACAAGAAGGCCCTCCTTCCTGTGTACCAACTGTTATTCCAAATGGTGAACAAATTTCTCCTCCCACGTGCTGAAAGACGCTCTATAACATCATGAGTATGGATGGCTACACCACTATAACCTGCCTGGTCTTATGATATAACACATGAAGAAAGTGGCAGAGTTCAAGGATGGTAATCATGGGTTACCTTACGGATTTCTCCTCACTAAAGTGTTTGAATTCTTCAAATTTCCCTTGGGACAGGCTAAAATAGGAACTCACAAGCAATCCTTCTCCAAAACCACCCTTGAAGAGTGTGAGTGCATTGATAGGAGTGAAGGGGTTGGCAGCAATTCGACCATTTATCAGCTGATCAATGCTCAAAATAGTGCCACTGAAGAAATAAGGAAGCTGAAGGCGCAGAACGCCATTCTCGAAGGTCAGATCCGTCAGGCCCAGGAGGCACCTGGTTCCAACAGTGCCCAAAGATGAGAGGTTACCCGCCTAATAAAGGAAAATGGTACTCTCAGGAAACAGGTTGAGGACCTAAAGGAAAGGTTTCTAAACGAGGAAGGGTCTGCAAATGCTCGAATGGACATCCTTCTTAGAACCCCTGCCTCTTCCTCTGCCTCCAGTGCTCCCCCTTCCAGTGCTCCTTAATAGTCGTCCCCTTCCCAGTGTCCAGTTCGTCGTGTATGTCCTCTATTTCCTTTTCTTATGTTTAGTGATGTTTATGGCTGGTACCTCTTTGTTATTTTTATTTTGTGGATGATGTGGTAACAATGGAATTGCTCCCTGTTTTATTTCCAAAAAAACTTAATGATATTTCGTCCTTTTTGTTATGCATGTCTAGCTCTTTCGCTCTGTTTCTGTTATGTTGTGTGCACACATGTGGCATGATTTAATCAAGCTAGACTTCTTTTTTCCTATTGCTTGATACTAATCTTTTTATGATGCCAAAAGGGAGAAGTTTAAATTGAAGGGGAACAAGATAGAGAACAACAGATTCAGGGGAACTTCAATTATAAGTTTGTCATCATCAAAAAGGGAGAAATTGATAGGATATATGCATTCTTGTTATGTTTTGATGATCTAACAAACTTAATGATAAGAACCAGATAAGGAACCTGATACACATCCTCAAGTGCGTGAGAATAACAAGTCTCAAGCTGGAGATGCGAATCAACTCTTAAGAAGTCAAAGAAACAACAAAGGGAACAAATGGACACCAGTTCCCTTGGTGACCATACCAATCAACTTCCAAGCTGTAAAGTTGCTACCTGCACACGCAACAGTGCAAAACAATGCAGCAGTCAACTTCATTGGGAATTCCCCTGTACCAAACATGCTTGTATCATTCAAATAATGTCACTGATGTTATATTAACATTAAACCAAAGGCAAAACATCACTTGAACATTGAATAATCCATCAAGAATTCTCTCAAACATGTGCATCAATCCATCAATCAATTCTCAAGGACATCAAGAACAAAGAACAACATAACAAGGACCAGTTCTCTGTATTGAGTCATTACATGTCCTTAGTTGTGTTGCACCGTTGTTAAAGTTCTTTACTTGTGATTCCTACTTAGCTTAGTTAGAAGCACTGTGTAGGAAACTTTTGGAAAATCATAAATTTGTGTTTGTGTCTTGGCTAAGGCTTACATGTGGGCTGGTCCAGGACCGAAACTGGCCCGAGACCGCGAACCATGTGGGCTTCTAGGCCTAAACGGGCCTGGACCATTTAGAATCGGGACCATAGGGGTGGGCCGGTTCTTCACAAAAATCCCGCGGGACCGGGACCGGACTGGTCCTTGCAGGCCTAAACGGTCCCAATAGCCAGAAATTTAAAAAAACAATCTGCCCATTTGGCCATCTAAAAACTAGTCGTTTGGTATGCCAAAATAGCCGTCGGCTATTTGCATTATAGCCATTTAACCCTCCCAACTTTGTTTTAACCCCAAACTTCTTATAATTATACGTTTTTCATATTTTCAACTATAAATACCCCCTCATTCTTTCATTTTTCTCACAAAATTATCAATCTCTCTATAATTTTCTTCTATAATTGTTGTTATTGCTTACTTTATTGTTACAATTTGTGAAAAATTGTTAAGTTTGTGAAATGAAGTCTTCAACGATAAATAATTTTCAACAAGTTGTTCGTCAATTCGGTAAACTCGCTCCAACTCTTAAATTTTAATATTATAGTTTTGTTTGTTTTATTAACTTTGTATTGCTTGATTAATTAAGATGGCTTATTCATTAAAAAAAACGTGTAGGAAAAATAAGGGAAAATCCAAGAGTGGTGAATCTAGTGGCCAATTTGTTCCTCGTCCACTTCCCCCGTCTCCCCGACCCAAACCCCATACCCGTCCTACACCTGCTATTCTTGATAGCGATAATAGTTTATTACAATTTACCGATAATCAATTTTTCCATATTATTGCACCTGGTGAACAATTAGACCATGAATATATGAATGCTCTTTATGATAACCTAACTACTGATTAAAATGATGAAAAAGAAATAGATTTTGGTGAAACGAAACTGGATGACGATACACCCACTAGTCCTTCTCCTGAAGTTAACCCAACTAATACCTCGTCTAACCCTCATGTTACTTCCCTTATTTTTTCTAGACAACATTCCAAACGGATAGAAACATCTGTTGTTTGGCCATTTTTCACTCAACTAAGGCCACAAAATAAGGCTAAGTGTAAAACTTATGGCAAAGAGTTAGCTTTTAAATATGTTGGAGGTTGGGGGGGGGGGGGGGGGGG
>ML330641.1:151807-204628 GCA_005239505.1 Nicotiana paniculata
ATATCTTCGCATGAAAGCTTTGGCCAGGTCAAATCAATTTCAACCGAGAATTAACACTGTCACCGGTGGTATTTTATATTATGATCCAAAAAACGATCGGGAAGAATTGGCAAAAATTATTATTGTTATGTGCTTACCCTATAGTTTTCCTTCTAATCCTCACTTTGTGCATTATATTAGAAATTTTTTTAATCCTACTTATAAAGGTTTTCCTCGCACAATCGTAAAGAGCGATATTTATAAATATAAACATGAATATAAACAATATTTTCGCTATTTATTTACTCATATAAAATATCGTGTTGCTATTACAACTGATATTAGTAGAAGTGGTAATGACTGTGATTACCTTACTGTTAATAGTCATTGGATTGATGATGATTGGATAAAGCAAAAGCGCATTATTGCTTATAGAATAATTAATTCACGTCAGCAGTTTATTTCTAACACAGTTACGGGTATTTGTAGATATTTTTGCATTAATGATAAAATAATGTCAGTTTCAATGGATAATGTTACTAGTAACACAAATGTTGTAGCCTTGCTTACCACTGCACTAAGTCCTGCATTTAGTAATATTTTTCATGTTAGATGTATTTGTCATATTTACCATTTAATTGTGGGTGACAGTATGAGAATTTTAAATGTTGAAATTGAAAAGGTTAAAATGACTCTTAACTGTCTTTTTTATTCAAACCGTAGAAGTAAACTTAGAGAATATTTTAAAAGATGCGATGAATATGTCCTAAGAGAAAGAATGATTTATAAACCTTGTCCAACTAGATGGAATTACATGTATGAAAGCTTAGTTGTTGCGTATGAATATAGAAATCTCATCATCTTAATGTTTAATGCTCATGTAAGTGATGGTGATGAACACTTTACAAATGTGGATTGGGCTAATGTTAAAATACTTGTAGATTTTTAAAAACAATTTCATATTGCTACAAATAAATTTTTTGGGCAATATTATCCTACTATTTCTAACTGTTTAGTTTATATTGCAGAAGTCGCAAATTTATTTTCTCATTTTTCAGAGGGTGTGAAAATTTATAAACTTGCTATTGATTCTTTGAGAAAAAAGTTTAGAAAATATTTTTCCCCTATTCTCCCTATTTATGGTGTTGCTGCCTTGTTAAATCCTACTATGAAATTAGGAGGTCCTCAATTTTGGTATGAAACTGTTTATAATAGTTTAACACTTGAAGATGAGGAGTTGTCTCAACTTCCGGACGCAATAGCCTCAATTAAAATAAATTCTCAAACTATTTATAATGCTTATCAAGTAGCATTAGATCATGCTAGCTTAAATGTTCCAACTACATCTTCTTCACTTGATTCTCAATCATCTAAAAGAACTGCGGGAGTAAGAGCACTTAGTGCTTGGGTGGGGTTCAGGGGTTCTCAAGGTTCTACTACTAGTCATTTTTCACAACTAAATGAGCTTGAAGTTTATTTGTCAAAGGAAATTGAGGAAGTGAATCCCAAACGGCTCCTTTAATATTTTGGAATGGTGGAAGGATAAAGAAAAATACTTTCAGATTCTTTCAAGGATGGCTCGAGAAAATTTTTAACTATTCAAGCTTCAACAGTGGCATCGAAGAACGCTTTTAGTCAAGCATGACTTCAACTCGGTGATTATAGAGTATCTATGAGGGAGATCTTGGAAAAATCAGTACTTTTCAGAGATTGGGTCCGTTCAGAAAGAAAAAATTTTAGACTTACTGAATCACAATCAGAGGTAGACGAAGCTTACGAAGAAATGCTAGCTGAACTTGCGGAGGATGCTGCTTCGCCCGGAAGCGGTGATGACCAAGCTTCTTTTCCGCTACCACCAACGGAAATTCCTCCAGACCTTAAAGGATTTATGAAATTTGTAAGAGATACCATGTAACTTGTATGAACAAAAATTAGTATGTAAGTTACATAATGTAACTATGTATTATGAAACTTGTATTTTGGCACATCTTGATTAGTTTCATTTTCTTCTCAATGATGGTATTAGCACCTTGTTGTGCTCATTCTATAGGAGGGAGGAAGACTAAGAAAGATATTGCCATATTTTTTATGCTATAATAAAATTATAACGCATTATTTTGAATATCTCTTTACAATATTTTTGTCTTTAAATTTGAGTTAAAAAATTTAGGTCACAATTCTATAATATAATTTAGGAGGAATTGCGTTAGATATTTTTATTACCATCTTTTTTCTCTAACTTCTATAAAAAAAAATTAAAAAAGTATTCGTTAGGCCCGGTACCGGTACCGGCCCACTTAGCCCGGGACCATTAGTTCGTTGGCCCGGTCATGGGCCGGTTCGTACAAAAAGACCACCAGGACCGGGATCACGAAGCCCGTTTAAATTGGGAGCGGCCTAGGACTGGGACTGTAATAGCCCAGCCGGTATTATTGTCCGCTCTGGGCCTAGGCCCTGACAGATTTAAAACGCGTCACTAGGGTCTAAGTTTTGTTAACTTATATACCCAGCATCCCTTTTGTGTTTAGACGATGTGGGACACTGTCTAAAGCCTGGGGTGTTACATACATCCCTTCTTATGGACTCAGCGTCCTCGCTGAGGTTTGCCCCACCACATGGGATTTGCCTAGACTCAGCACTAAGGTTTACCCCGCCTAACCGGGATTTGCCTAAACTCAGTTGAACTCTGACCCACCATCGGCAAGGCTGACACAAGAGTGGCTCTGATACCATCTGTAACAACACAACCCGCTAGTGATATTGTCTGCTCTAGGCCTAGGCCCTGACGCGTTTTAAACCCGTGAGGGCCTAGGCCCAGAGCGGACAATATCACTAGCGGGCTGGGCTGTTACATGGACCGACCCACTTAGCCCACTTAGGTCCGGGCCGGGCCCATATGCCACCCTTAGTGGAAACTAATAGAGAATCCAGTTCTCTATATAGTTTAGTGGACCCCTAGTTTCTATCATAAATTTAACTATATCAGCATTTAGTAGAGTTCATTTAATTGCTAAAAGAAATATTTACATTTGAATTCGAATTCGAAAATAAATTCCTTAAGTTTCTAAAAATAAAATTTAAATATCTGAAACTATATAAAAAGTAATGTACGATATAGTAGTTAATAATTCAAAACATTTAAAAAGTAAAATAAGAAGAGCATGGTCAAAGAAAAAAACCTTGGTAAGTCATGTATATCCGTTGGCAGAGAAATAAGACGGGCTCTAATTTTCTTAAACCACTATTGTTTAGTGGCTATTAATTTTCTATAGCTTCCATATACATAATTACTTTCTATAGCTATTATTCAGTTGTTACAGTAGTGTATTCACATGTATTCGCGATGCCATATTCATGAATACAGCAGCAAAAAACGCCTAAAATTAGGGCAGTCCATCTATATGTGCATGTATTCACATGTATTCGCTCCATTTATTCATGAATACAGCAACAAAAAATGCCTAAAATCAGGGCAGTTCAGTTGTACGCGCATGTATTCGCGCTGCTGTATTCGTGAATACAGCTGCACGCGCATGTATTCGCGTCATGTATTCATGAATACAGTAACGACAATCCCTTAAAAATAGGTATATCCAGTTGTCCAAGAGAGATGAAAAACATAAATGGTGTATTTCATGCCTTATTTCATGCCTCAATGGTAGTATATACCATAAAATACTTATTTTGCTATAAAATATAAAAAGTAGCTATAGAAAATAATATTTTAAAATAATTTTGGTTTATAATAAATAGGGTGTATACCTTTGCTATAGGAGATAAAATTTCCTTTAGAATATAACTAGCTCAATCAATAAGTGCTTAAGTGCAAACCTTCTCTGACCTTAAGTGCTTGAAAGCATTTATTGCACTTTAGACCTATTTGGCTTTAAATGCATTTTAAGTGCAATTTTTTCATTTTAGACTTAATTGGCCTTAATGCACTTCAGATTATTTTTTTTAACTTTAGACTCGATAAGTCTGAAATTGATGGTAAAGTGGGCAGACTTGCAAAGTGGGTATAATTTCAATTATGACCCCAAAACCGAGTAGATGCAAAAGCCCCTTCTTCTACTTCTGCAGTCCTGCTCTCGCAGTTAGGGGTGGAGGGAGAGCATTAGCTACGACCGACAGGTTCAGACGAATATAGTAACTTTTGCTTAGACCCTTTATTTTTATTAGAAAATTCATAATATATGTATAAATATTTAATTGCGAACCTAGTAAGCAGTAACTCGTAACTATGAGAAGCTATGAGTTCGATGACGAATTCAAAATTCATAAATTTTAAATCTTGGCTCCGCCCGTAGCTCCGGAGCTTCATTTGTTCTTTGAAAAAGAAATTATTCTGAGATCATGCGCAGACAAGGGTTTATGGACTATGAAGTCGACTCTACTTCTACTTAATTTATTTATTCTTAGTCTACTTTCCATTATTAATTGTTCTAATGCAGCTTCTAACAACTATGACTTTGTCTTCTCTAAGTTTTTAATCATGTTTATGTCACAAAATAAAAATTATAGACTAATACGAATAAATATTGCCAAATATGTTTTATTAATACGTTATGCACATTATTCAGTAAAAAAAAAAAAGTAACTAAGGTACTAATACTAAACATTCACATACATCCGCCTGGAATATCACAAGGATTAAAGACACTAACTACAAGAACGAATACCCTAATAATCAAAATAATTAAATGGGTTAATAGTTGGGGGTTTAAAAAATCAAAGAAAGAGGGTGAAGTGATACACACAAAAAAAAATTCTCTTCCATCTCCTTCGACAATGGCTAACACCATGTTTCAATCATAATTTTTGACATTAAACTTTAATTAAACATTAGATTTCTCTCATTAATCTTCGATTTCACTGGAATTTTAGTCTAATACGAGATTTGGGATAAAAAAAATTTAGGATTTGATAAAGATTATGGGCCTTTGGTGGACTAAATAGTGTTGAAAGAAGAAGACCCAAATGAAGAAGAAAGATAATTTTAGAAAAAAAAATAAGAGAAGAATTTTTCTTCGAGATGAAACCCATATAGATAATGTTGTGAGAAGGAATCCAATAATTGGGGAAATGACAATTCTTGGCCTCCATAATCGTGTCTCCAGCTTCATCCTCTTTAGTTGATAATTTTACCTCTTTAATATTTGTTAGTTAATTAGTTGGAAATAAAAATCTTAAGTTTTATAATTTAAAAAATTATTCAACTTGTCTTCTTAGTGATAGTGAACAATTGTAGCTAAATTTAGTTCTTCGTGGGATTCGACTATGTACTCTAAAATCGGATTATATTTGTAACGACACCTTAGTCTTTTTTATAAGACATAGTTGGGCGAGATCACATATGTAGTATTGGAATAATAAAATAATTGAGAACAATTTTCAAACATATATAATGTAAGTATATTAAACTATATACCTCTAATTTAGATAATTATTTTTATATTACATGGATGAAATATATTTTTTAAAGGCTTTTATTCTTTTTCATTATCAATTCTATAAATAATTTTTTGAGTTTATATATTAAGTGTTAAAATTACTAATACGAACAAATTATTCCAATTAATTTTTTTTTATTGTGCTCAATTATTTTATTATTTCAACATTAGATATGCTTGAAAAATATTTTGCACTTTATTACTTTATAATTAAAACTTATTTTTTTTCTATAGGTATATCCACAATATAGATTAGAAAGAGCAAAAAAAAAGAAAAAAGACAACGATTGATAATTTAAAGGGTAAATTAGACATTTGATAATCAAAAGTTTGGAAAACCTAATTGAGCGGCCTTCATAGTTAAGTGACTTTTTTACAAACGAAAGAAATATGACGTCACTAGATAATTTCAAATAGTTAGTGACTATTTGAGTAATAGATTCCTTACTAAGAAGATATACTATAAAGAAAGTGAAACCGGAATAGGTAATTAAGCAGTTCAAAATCAAAATTACTACGATCTTACACGGCAAGTGGGTGGTTTAAACCAGTTTTATGATATCATAGTAACCATCATCTATTTTCTGCACATCTTTATTTTTTTTTTTTAATGTATTGTATTTCTTAAATTCGACTCCAATTTATCATGTTCAATAGTATCTTTCGTCTTTTCCAATCAAACATCCACCGAGGAATGACTTAGAAAATGCAATAAACGATCACATTCATGCACCAAAACTGATACAACAGACCTGAATTACAAATTATATTAAGTTCTATAGTTGAACTGTCTGTTCACACGTCATATATCTGTTATACAATCATACAAAAGACATAAGTAGTAGTATATAATAATGTAGAAATGAAAGAATTACTGAAGTCAACGCTATTACCATTTTGTGCAGTGTTCTTGATCTGAATACAAAGAAAGACTGATGGAGTCAGCTTAATTATCATTTTCTTGTGTGACAAACAGAAAAAAAAGAGAGACGTTAAGATGTTTTGCAAAGAAGTCATTGAAGCTCTAGATTTGATGAAACAACAATGGAGATTGTCCTTGACAGATGCAATATTGGATGAAATCAATTTCCTCATTATGGAGCTGAAGTTTCTGGACATTTTCCTGAGGCTGCAGAGCTTTACTATTGACAGCAACTTGCTGGATGCTTCAGAACACGTCCGATCTATGGTTAAAGTTGTAGGATCGGACCTCTACAGTCTATTGTCCACAGGAATGGTGCCACCTGATCCCAAATTTCATCTCACTTTGTCTGAGGTGCAAGAAAAGATCCAGATTTGTAAGTTGGAAATCAAAGCTCAATACTCTTATCCTCAGGTAGTAAATCTTTCTGATGTTACTCCCATGTCCATAGCAGAACTCATTGGTGATGTAATAGAGACTATAAAATATGTGGTGAGCACACCTTTGGCTTCTTCCTTATCTATTAGTCCACAATTTCAGGAGCAACTCTTTTGCGCATTGAGTTCACCACAATCTCTCTGTTACATACTTGCTTTCAGAAATTTACAAGACTCTAGCCAAATGACTTTCTTTACTCATGCTATAGCTGTCACTTGTCATGCAGCAATGATTATCTTCTTGCATTTTCCTGACCATAATCAGGAAACTGATATCAATTCCTTGCTTACTGATTTCGTATTGAAGAGGATCTTTCCCACTCAGCCTTGTGTCCGCCGTGTCTATGTTGAACTCATCCAATCTTTTATGTCCGGACCACAGTTAGCCTGGCGTCACGCTGTCCTAGCTAAAATGGAAGTAATGTTTACCATTTTTCTCAAAACCAATTTGCTGATGTTACAATTCTCTTATAGCTACGGCTTGATAGTTCCATTAGAGGATCAAAATCAAATGGAGAACTTTTTCGAGATGTTGGACTATTTGGGAACTTATCTTGAGGATCTCCCACCACAGGGCTTTGGATCTAAGCTTAGAGAAATAGATAATTTGATGGTCAATGCAGCACTTTTCATTTTCTCGTTATATGGTAAAGAGGAAGACGTGGCATCTGGAAAAGTAAATCAAGAGGCGACCCTTGATTTGCCTGGCTTGATTCGGCGTATCAGCGCTTTGACTTACCAGATCATTCAAATGTCATTTCAATCCATTTTACCTAGGATTGATGGATTTGGCTTTGTTGATTTCCTTCTGGACAACATGAAGGAGTTCCTTAGCCAGTCTGCGGATACACTTCCTTCTGCCAAGAGCAAACTTGAAGCTGTGCTGAAGGATCTTGAATTATTGCAACCTTTTTTGAGGGATGTTGCAGCAGCAAAATGTATTAATCATGACAGACTGCAGCATCTTGCCACAGTGGTAATTGGCAAGACATATGAAATAGAATATATAGTTGATTGTTTCGCGACTAAAGATGTTCCTGGCTGGTATCTTACACCATGGCTTTCGGATCTCATTGAGGAGATTGAGTTTATTAAGGCAGAGGTCGAAAAGATTAAGGAGGACAAGGCGTGTGACGCACCAACAGACAACTTCACCGATGCTTCCAATGTTGCCACATCATCACAATTGGCCAGTATGCCAAGCATAACTGAAGAAATGGTAGGATTCAAGGACGTGGTGCAAACGTTAAGAAATCAACTTGTTGGAGGAACATCACAACTTGATGTTGTCTCAGTTGTTGGCTCTTTCGGACAAGGCAAAACAACAGTTGCCAACAAGCTATTCTCTGACGAATCAATTGCCTCTCTGTTTGACGTTCATGCAAAATGTCTTCTTCCTGTTGTATATTTACGTAGAGAGTTGTTGGTTGCTATTCTGAATGATGCGGTTGACAAGCAAACTGATCTTAGTGAAGTGCCTGAAGATGAATTAGCTGACAAGTTGCGCAAAATATTGTTGCAAAGGAAATACCTTATCCTCATTGATGATGTTCATGACACTGTAGTATTGGACTTTTTAATGTTGTGCTTTCCGGATGCCAACAATGGAAGCAGAATTATTCTAACAACAGAGTTGGACGAAGTTGCTAATTATGCTAGACGTGTTAGTTCTCCCTATCGTCTTCCCTTGTTTTCTGATGAAGAAAGCTGGATGTTGTTACAGAATAAGGTTTTCCTCCAACAAAGTTACCCACCGTATCTTAGAGATGTTGGACAAAAACTAATAAAAACCTGCCGCGGGCTACCCCTTGCAGTTGTTATGCTGGCCAATGCTCTTGCAATACTGGCGAAGAATGAGGATCACGTGAACTTCTCTGAAGAGGCGATGAAAGAGTTAAGTGAAATTCTGGAGAACCAGAGATCTTCTTATGTTGATGTATCATCACAAATGGTCCGTACTCCGAGGATAGCTGAAGAAATAACAGATGAAATGGTAGGTTTCGATGATGTACTGCAAACATTAAGAGATCAACTTGTTAGAGTAACGCCAAGAGAGCTTGATATTATCTCGATTGTTGGCACCTTTGGACGAGGTAAAACAACAGTTGCTAACAAACTCTTCACTGACGAATTAGTTGTCTCTCTGTTCGATGTTTGTGCAAAATGTTTTGTTCCTGTTGTTTTTGAACGCAGAGAGTTATTAGTTGCTATTCTGAGGAATCTTGTTGATAAGACAACTGATCTAAGTGAAGCGAGAGAAGATGAATTAGCTGATGAGTTGCACAAACTTTTATTGCCAAAGAGGTACCTTCTCCTCATTGATAATTTTAATGACCCTGTAGCATGGGATTGTCTAAGGTCATGCTTTCCAGATGCCAACAATGGAAGCAGAATTCTTCTAACGACTCGTCTAGACGAAGTTGCCACTAAGGCTAGACGTGTTAGTTCACCCCATTATCTGCGCTTGTTTACTGCTGAAGAAAGCTGGATGCTGTTACAAAATAAGGTGTTCCCCCGACAAAGTTGTCCGCCAAATCTTAGACCTTTTGGAGAACAATTAGCCAAAGAGTGTAACGGGTCGCCTGTTCAAGTTGTTGTGCTGTCCGGTGTTCTTGCAAAAATGACGATAGAAGAATTGGAACTATTGGCAGAAGGGGATAAAGGTGTTCAGATGGTCTTCTTTAAAGAGCTGGAGAAAAAGGCCAGGGAAGCTACGTTAGACCAGGTGCGTGGCTCACGACCAAAACGCTTTAGAAAGGCTTCCCAAGGCCATATATCATCTCAACTGGATTGTACTATAGCTGAAGATGTGGTGGGATTCCTGGACGTCTTGGAAACAATAACAAAACTTCTTGTTACAGGAACATCACAAAGAGATGTCATTTCTATTGTTGGAATGGCTGGACAAGGTAAAACAACAATTGCTAACAAACTATTCATTGATGAATCAGTTGTTCCACAATTTGATGTTCGTGCAAAATGTTATGTTTCTCAAGTGTATGACCGTCGAGAGGTGTTGGTTTCTATTCTGAGTGATGTGGTCGACAAGCCAACTGATCTTAGTGAAGTGCCTGAAGATGAATTAGCTGACAAGTTGCGCAAAATATTGTTGTCAAAGAGATACCTTATCCTCATTGATGATGTCTGGGAAACTAGAGCATGGGATGAGTTACAGTCATGTTTTCCGGATAAAAACAACAGGAGCAGAATTATGCTGACAACCCGGCTAGATAAGGTTGCTAACTATGCTAGCTGTGTTAGTTCTCCTCATCATCTTCGCTTGTTTTCTGAAGATGAAAGCTGGACGTTGTTACGGAAAAAGGTGTTTCTCCAACAAAGTTGCCCACCGGATCTTGAAGGTGTTGGACAAGAAATAGCAAACAAGTGTGGAGGGTTACCTCTTTCAATTGTTTTGGTAGCTGGTGTTCTTGCAAGTATGAAGAAGAAAGAGCAGTGGGAACAAGTGGCGGATGGCTTAGGTTCACATATTCGTGGTGACTCCAAGCACATCATACAATTCAGTTACAAGAATTTGCCCCATTATCTCAAACCTTGCTTTCTGTATTTTGGAGCATTCTTGGAGGACAAAGAGATTCAGATCTCAAAGTTAATGAAGTTATGGACGGCAGAGGGTTTGGTAGTAAAACAAAAGGAAAGACGCTTGGCTGATGTAGCAGAAGATTACTTAGAGGATCTTATTACAAGAAATATGGTGATGGCCACCAAGAAGAGACATCTTGGCACAGTAAAAGCATGTCGTATCCATGACCTGTTGCTTGAATTTTGCAAGGAAAAAGCAAAGGAGGAGAAATTTCTACTGTGGATATATAGGTACTCAATTTCATTTTTTACTCTCTCACTGAATCAATTTTACTTTGTTTTGATTCTGTTTCTTCCTATGGACAGGGATAAAGATGCAAATTCTACCGAAGTGTTGTCTCGAATGCTTGTACAACGTCGTATATCCATTTATTCAAAACAAGACAATCTTGTTGAAAGGAGTCCATCTTGTTCTAATGTCCATTCCATACTATTCAGGAAGGTTGGTGATGATGTTGTCCCCTCAGTTGACAATCAGGTCTCATTTGCTTTTCACAGCTTTAAGTGTCTTCGAGTGTTAGATCTGGAGTTTGTCACTGTTGACTCTTTCCCAACTGAACTATATCAATTGAGGTACCTTGCACTTAGAACTTTTCAGGAATCCATTCCATCATCTATAGACAATCTCCGGAATCTTGAAACACTTGTGGTTAAAGGGCTTGGAAGTGAACTTTCATTGCCACACTCACTGTGTAAGATGGTTAAGATGAGACATCTACATTTAAACGACCGTGCCTCTTTCGATTTGCAGAACTTAAAAGTATTCTTTGAGGATCCCTCGGAATTAGATAGTTTGGAGACTTTTTCCACTCCTGCTTTTTCATCTGGTGTAGATGTGGAGAGGGTATTGAGTAAGACCCCTAATCTTCGAAAACTGAGATGCATATTTTCAGGATCATGGGGTTATTCTGAGGAACAACAAAAGGACTGCAATCAGTTCCCAAGATTACAGCACTTAACCAAGCTTGAATCACTCAAGGTGTTTTGTTTCCACAAGCCAGAGCGATCACCTTGTGTATTCAATTTCCCATCAGATCTTAAGAAGCTGACACTTTGTGGTTTTGGATTGCCATGGAGTGAAATTTCAGCCATCTCAACACTTCCTAACCTTGTGATACTCAAGCTGCAATCTGATGCCTTTTGTGGAGAAGAATGGGAAGTAAGTGATGAGCAATTCTCCCAGCTAAAAGTTCTGAAGTTAGAAAATATTTCCTTTGCGTGTTGGAGTATCTCAGAGGATGCTTTCTCTAACCTTGAGCAACTGGTTTTGCATAGTTGTGATTGTCTTGTCGAAATCCCTTCTGACTTTGGGTACCTCACTTCCCTACAAATCATTGAGGTAAAGGCGTGCCAGAAACTTGATGAAAATTCAGCTACGAAAGTCGAGGAAATGCAGGTTGAGATGCAAAATAATGTCTTCAAGCTTTCTATCAACTAAGTTGATCAAGCAGCATATCTTAGTCGTGTATTATTGTATGCCATGTCCAGATGGCTGCAACTTTCAGGTTTGATCCTCTAAAAATAATAGCTGGTTTTTACTCATTAATCTATAAGACCTGATATTGTTTATAATGTGGTCTCTATTACTCATTTGGAGCAAGTGTACTTTCAGTTGTTTTGAACACATGCTCTTAAGAAATCCATCTGGCTATCTTGCTGATTCCTTGAATGAATCAGTTGCATCTTGAAGTAAATAACTTCACTGATTGTCTTCCTTCTCAGTTGGAAAGTATAAGATTAATCTTGAGAATCTTGACCTTTCCTTTACATACTATGTCTACTATATATTAAGATAACTCAGTAAAAGAAGTTCTTCTTAACCAACTTTCATACAAAACAAATAAATACAGAACAGATTACAATCTCTTATCAACTGATGAAATATGAAGTCAAGTTTTCTTATCTTTTCCAATTGAGGAAGACTTGAACCATGGTATCAACACAGATGTAGTCTTTTGGTAGAGCTTATATGCTTCAGTTCTGTATGTTTGGCTAAGCATCCTCTTCTCCACAAGCACAGTGACATATGCTAAGCAAATGCTATTTATGAGTGCACCAATGAATGCCCAACCTTGACCCAAATTCCATGCAATTAAGGCCAATCCCCACCACCATAACTGTTCTCCAAAATAATTTGGATGTCTTGAGTAGCACCAAAGGCCTTTGTCAAGAATTGGAACCATTGGCTGGCCAACTTCTCTCAGTTTTTGATTTCTGTTAATAAAATTGTGGAGCTGTGTATCGGCATGATAAGCGATTGTAATGCCGGAGAGGCAGATGACTATGGCAATGAAATCCCAGATGCTCCATGGCTTGTCCTGTGAATGGACAACATATAGAGGCAGGCATAGTCCCATCTGAAAAACCTGCAAAGACAAAATGTATACAAAAAACTAAAGCTTGGGGAATGGCTAAGAAATTTCATACTAGGTCAATATATAATCTTATCATATTTCTTGTCTTTGTTGCAATACCTCGTTATATGGTTGCTGTGCTATCAGAAAATGAACTCAATCAATGGCTGATACTGCTAAGTAATCTATACTCCCTCCGTTCCAGTTCATGTGAACCTATTGTTTTTTGGTCCGTTCCAAAAAGAATAACCCCTTGAAAATGATTTTGCTTAAGCTTACAATTCTACACTTAATGAGAAGCTTTTATAACCACACAAATACTCTGAGCCACAAATTCCAAAAGTCTTTATTTTTTCTTAAACTCTCCGCGCGCAGTCAAAAAGATTCACATAAATTGAAAGGGAGGGAGTATATTTTATATATGCACAGCCTGTAAAGAAATTCGAAATTTTGGTCTAACTCAATTTTAAAAGCTAGCTAGTTGATGAGATGAATATTGTCAAAGACGACATAAGGAGATAACAACTCAAACCCCACCAAGGTGGAACTGTACAAAGCATATGAGGAGATAACAACACAAACCCTCAACCAATATGGGACTCTAACAAAATCTAGAAAAATTTTCTAAGATTATAACTAATTCAATTTTTCACAAACAACACAGTAACAAATGAAAGAGAGTCATACTTAGAGTAGCATCAAGCAAAAACATATATTTATACCTGCTGAGAGAGATAAATAGCAAAGAAAGAGATCCACCACCATTGCTTGCCATACTGGTGGCTCAAGTCTGTGAATCTCCAGTCTTGCCTGACTCCCCACTGCCAATTTTCACGTCGGAAATAGCTGTGAATCAGCCTAATACTCCAAATCCATGTCAAAAGTATCACAACCCGTGACCTCCATTGATTGTACTGTGCCATGGGATGGTTGGCATAGAAATGTAGCACCATTACTGGGATCGCCATCCAATACAAACCTATCATCTGCAAATCAATTTTACCAATTTTAATATATATCATCAAAGTAACTAATTAATTACATGCATTGATATTTGACAGTGATTTCATTTTAAAAATGATCAGTTACCCAGTGGCTTGATTGAACAAGAGCAATGAACCAGAAGAGGACGTTGACATTAAGGAAATACATTACATTAACCAGTAAAAATGGATGGTGATTATTGCACAACGAATGATGGAAATTATAGAGGTACAAGAGAATGGAGGGAAGGGGAGCTACACATGCAATCAAGCCATTCTTGAAATTGCTATGAGTAGCCATGTCTATTTCAGTTATAACCAGCTAGTGTCCTTGTCTTTTTTGCTTCTAGCTAGGGGTCTTATTTATAAAGGAGTCTATGACCCACGCCACATTTAAATGTTCTATGTGAAACATTTTATTGATTTGTCTAAAACAATCATACATTCTTATTTTTCAAAATAATTTAGTTTTTTCTTAAAAATCTCATTAAACAATAACACAAGTTTTAAAATTTTGTATTTCTTTCTTAAACTTCGTGTCTAGTCATAACACTAAAACATAATATTGATGAGGAGTGTGGTAGAATGATTTGGATCCTTCCATCCTCAACTATAGGTCTCGAGTTCTTGTTCTGAAATTAAAGAACCTCTTGCTAGAAAATACTTTTAATTACTAGTGGACTTATACAGCGTAAATAGAAAATACTAGTTAATTAAGTCATTAAAATTTTAATATCAGATATACTAAGAAAACAAAACTAAGAAGAAAGAATGAGTATGGACTGGTCCAAAAGAAAGGAAAAGGGGCTACTTTACATTGTCCATTGCACTATCTTTCTGATTGAGAGGTTGCTATTAAAATTTGAAATTTATGATTACTTCCACTACCATTCTTGTCTCTATATTGTTTCCGACAAGAATGGCATTTCATCATCCCTTTCTAAAAATTTGGACCTACCAATTTTGCAATATGGAATGATAAATTTGATGCTAGCTATCATGCTTTTATGTTTTTATTTATTCGTAAAACGGTATAGTTGAATTTATACGTGTTTTCTAGGCAAGTGAATTTTGATCCTGAAATAATATATTAATTGAAGAAATATATAATACTTAACCCTGAAATGTGGATAAAGTAACACAGATGACAGTTTCGGGAACAAAATTCCCGGGCATAACAATGACGAGATAAAAAAACGAAAAAATAAGATTGTATTAGCTACAACTTAATGATTTCATCACAAAATCAACTAATAAAAGGTTTCTACTATCAGTTGATGCGGGAATTTTCGGTGATTTGATTGTATTGTTAAAGATATATTATAAAGAAAGGTATATTTATAAACTAAAAGTATGATTGAATTACTTCATGATTTCTCTGCACCGAAGCAGATTTAAGATTTAAACCTTATGAATTCTAAATTTTACGGCAATCACTTTAAGTACTAATAAATAACATGATTCTAAAGTTAAAAGTTGTAAAATATTTAGTGAATTTCATAAAACAAATACAAAGTTTAGGACAAATCTGCTAAGTTTAGCCGAACTCGTAATTTGCCAACTAGCTCTTTTCTGTCTGTATGTTGAGAACATTGAATAGATTCGCGTGGTGGAGAAAGTTCAGTTAGTGTCAGTACGAGTTTCAGTATTCGGTCATGGTAACTAATAAAAATATTTACATCATATGACAACACATATAAAAATTGACAAATTTTTTACTTTAGATTACATTTGGCAAAAGAAGCCCAAAAAAATTTGCATTATATATCCTGGTCAATTATAAAATAGCCAAGCCAAGTAAAATATAGGAGAATTTGTATATTCCGAAAAAGGGCCTAAACTACCGCTATTAAATGGTTTACAAGTATCTTCCGTCTATAAGAGCACATGATATTAATTCTATTAATAAAATTGCCCCATGTCTAACGACAGAAATGGTGGGCCTTCAAATTTAATGACGTGGCATGTTTTTATTGGGTCACATGGTAATCTCGGAATGAAACAAAAATTGGATCTTATTTCGACCCACTTACCAAATTCGATCCAATGTGTTTGTTACCTAGGTCGTAAAATTACATTAATCCACTTACCTAATCCTATTAAAATTGAATTAAGATATCTCACCACCCATCAGGAAGTTTTGTTTCTCATTAAGTACTCTTAACTTAATTTCTTGAAGATGCCAACGATTTTTATAAGTTTTTAATTCTTTTTCCACATATTTCCTTTAGTAGAATATTGTAAGGTGAAGAGAGAACGAGTTAATATTCGTATAAGAAAAATCTTACAAAAGAAGAACATTAAGGAACTTACGGATTTCAAAAGGATAATCCCGCATAAAGCAAGTTACAAACCCATACATATTGACTGGAAGTCTATGGAGCTAGCAAGGATTTTCGAAAAAAGGAAGATTAATATAGCTTGTATACATGAGACTAAATGGGTAGGAGATAAGGCGCAGGATGTGGCCAAGTTCAAACTATAGTATTTTGGGGGGGGGGGGGGGNGGCATCTTGGTTGATGAGGGCCTCCTTAATCTAGTGGTGGAGGTGTAACAACCCCACCAACTGTTTTGAGCTCTAGCGCGTTATTCAGCGGTTTGAGGCCTTGAGTAACTTCACTTCAGGTATTATGACTTGCACATATGGTCGGAATTAAATTTCGGGAAATTCGAAGTTGATTCGGATGGAAAATTCTCGGTTCGAAAGCTTTAAATTAGAAGATTTGACTTAGGTTTGACTTTTGAGTAAACGACCTTGAAATTGGGATTTGAAGTTTCAACAGGTTCATATGATGATTCTGGACTTGGGCGTATGTCCGGATCGGTTTTTGGATGACCCGGGAGAATTTCATATCTTATTGTGAAAAGTTGGAATTTTGGAAGAATTTCACAAATTTAGGTTGAAGTGTATTTTCATGTTATCGATGTCCGTTTGGGATGCCGAGCCTCGAATAGCTCCGTATGGTTATTCTAGTCTAATATCGGGGTTGGATCTTGATTACGGAAGTTAGAATAGGCCCATGATGTCATTTGTGACTAGTGTGCAAAATTTGAAGTCGTTCCGAATTGATTTGATATGTTTCGACACAAGATATAGAATTTGGAAATTTGAAAATGTATAAGTTTGATTCGAGGTGTGATTCATGATTTTGATGTTGTTTGACGTAGTTTGAGGCTTTGACTAAGTTCGTATTGTATTTTGGGACTAATTTGTGCAATTGGACGGGGTCCCGGGGGCCTCGAGTGTATTTCGGAGGTGTTTGAGTTGTGTCGCGCACTTATTTGATGTTTCGGTGTCATTTCTTTGAGCATAAAGGGAACTATATTGAGTAAACAACCTCTGATTTGTGATTGGATTAAACCATTAGATCTGTATTGTAATTACGGAGTCATAGCAACAAGAATCGTTGAATTTCGATGTCGTGTGAGAGAGTAATGCCCATTTTCGTATCGGACAAAATTACTGGTTTCTTGTGCGAAGCTTTGTTCTTTACGAACGCGAGAGAGGTTCTGCTAATGCAAAGAAGGATTTATGGGTTGACCGATCAACGTGAAAAATTGCTCTTCGCTGACGCCAAGGTCTCCTGCAAAGGCGATGAAGAAAAATCAGTTGGACAGTGTTTTAAACTGAGAATTTTAATATTTTGGGTATATCTTGAGTTCTAGAGCTCCATTTGAGGTGATTTTTGCAGCGTTGTTCTAGTCTCAACAAGGGGGTAAATATCTGACTGATACTTTGATATTTTTCCATGATTATTTCCGATGGTTATTATTTTTAATAGTGTTTGGATTGTAGATATTGAGATTTTGAGCCTCAAAGTTGAGAAATGGTAAATCCTTGATTTGACGGTCGATTCATGGATGAAATTGGATGATTTTCTGGATATAGACTATATGAGTTATGGGTAATATTTATTTTTGAAAATTTTCAAAATCCGGGCATGTGGGCCTGAGGGTCGACTTTATTGACTTTTCGAGTGGAGTTGGGAATTGTTATAAATTGATTTATTATGAGTATTATAGTATATTTTTATTTGTTTGTACATTTTATGACTAGTTTTGGAGTGGCGGACATTGATTTGAGGTGTTAGAGTGGCGTTGGAGCCGGTTATAAAACTTTGGAGCGAGGTAAGTCTCCTGCCTAACTCTGTGAGGGGGAAACTATCCCTACGTGATATATTAGATATGTGTTAGTGGTCGCGGGGGCTACATACGCACGAGGTGATGAGAGTCCGTGTGTAGCTAAATCTATGTTATTGTCATGGTAGACTTAGGTTCACACTATGCTATAACTGTAATATTTGATGTCCCTTGTCTATTAAATTGTTTTATTTTATATTACGACTTGAGACTAGACTTGTGTATAATGGTAGACTCGCTATTGTAGAGATTCAACGAGCTTCGTGATTAGCCGTGAATAATTTTACTCCTATTACGAATTTCTCTCGTGTTATGCCTTCTCATTGAAAGGTTTTCCCAAAGCTTCGTATAAATCACATGCCCCTTCGTGAGTGGAGTCAAGGACCCGTCAAATCTTCTTATTCTAATGGGATCTGACCATTCACCTCGGCATGATAGATACATCTATGGTTCGTGTTGTTCGACCCTCGGCAGTGCGCACATCTTATGGGATCAGGTCGTTCACCTCGGCAGGATTATGTACCAACCTCTCATGGGAGCGAGCCATTCGCCTTGGCAATATAATAGATGTATCTATGATTATATACCAGATTATGGTGGGATCGGGTCGTACGCCTCGACATTTCTATAAAAAAACTCCTATGGAATCGTGCGTATTATTTTTCCAAAAGTCCAGTGTATCTGGGAGTTTTCCTGATTTGAATTATGAAGACATATCTGGTGAGGTCCATTATTTATTTACATACCCCGGTGGAGGAGGTAACTGCTAATCGAGAGTTTGAGCTTATTGTTGAGAGGAGTATTGTACCACGTATTCATACTTGTTTATCTCGTTTATTTACTCTGCCCCATACCTGTTTACTTCTTACCGTATTTGTCTTATTGGACCACTAGTAAGTGCCGATGTCGATCCCTCTTCACTACTTCTCTGGGGTTAGGCTAGATACCTACTGGGTACGCGTTGATTTATGTACTCATGTTGCACTTGTTGCACTTATTGTGCAGGTATACATATATGTTTCTGGTGGTCCTCTGGGTGTAGAGCACGGCTGTTGTAGAGACTTTACGGTGAGTTGCACTTCCTTGATATGATCCGCAGCATGCAGTGTCTCCATCAAAGTTATTTATATTTCCCGTCTAACTTGTATTTCAAACGGATGTTTTATCATTTTTGAACTCATTAATAGATGCTCATGCACTTGTGACACCAGATTTTGGAGGTTCTTACGGGATTGTTCATTATTGTAGTTCGTGTAAATATTATCACTTACCTTGTAAATTCTATTTCATACCCCTTAATTAACGAAATTTATGATTTCAAATACTAAAATGAGTAAATAAGTTAATCATTCACCGTTGGCTTCCCTGACGGCAGTGTTAGGCGCCATCACGAACATTAGTGGATTTTGGGTCGTGACAACTTGGTATTAAAGCATTAGGTTAACTTAGGTCTCAAAAGTCATGAGCAAGTTAAGTAGAGTTTTGCAGATCAGTACGGAGACATCTATTCTTATCTTCGAGAGGCTACAAGGCTGTAAGGAGAACTTCCATTCTTGATTCATCACCGCGCGATTTGATTCCTTTGAAGCTTATACCTTTATTTCCTTCCTACTCAATCTTATGCAACGTGAAGCGCGTGTTATCAATTGGGAATCGAGGAATTGTAATGGTATTGCAGATTTGGTACATGATGTTTCTCTCTGTGTATTTTATTGGGCTATTGTCGTCACCTTGCGAAAGGATGTTCTGTCGTTTCAGCTCAGTATCAGTATTTTCTGTCGTTTTGAAGTAGGGCACTAATTGTTATGATGATTCGTGCATTGCTATGGAATAGTGTTGGTGTAATGGTAGGGTGCTTATTTATGGATCACAATAATGAATGACTTGAAAGGAGGATTTCTCAGTTCAAGGCGTATAGGTTAAGCATTTAGTTCCGGCGAAGGAAAGGCAATCGGACTATGGATGTTCAGACATTGGTTGATGAATGACCAGACTTGGTATTTTCGAGCGTGGTGGAATTCTCATTTGTGATATGGTGTCGTTGTCCTTGTTTGAATGTATTAAGGTTCACCGGTGTTATGGCCTCTTTGATTTTCCTACAGGGCAGGGTGTTGCGAAATGGTGCCTGAGAAGAGGTTGTCAGAGATAGCGGTGTGTAGCGATTTTGAGATCGAATAGATGTTTCTAATGTTGATGGCTCGAGAAAGATGCTCTTTGAGGAGGCTTAGAGTTGGTATCAATTGGTCAGATCAGGTGCCACAGAGATGGATTTTGCTTTGAGGCAATATTTGGGTAGCGAAGGATTAGGAAGGACATGGTGGAAAGAGTCTCGCGGTGGTTGAATTACTAGTAGGTCAAGTATGAAAAGCAGAAGGCGAGAAGTTTCTTAAAGGAGAGGGTTTAACCAAAGTGGGAGAGTGACAGAGTAGCATATGAGTTCTGTGGTAGGATAGCCACACGCCTTGAGGGAGGTTTAGAGGAATTTGGGAATAGTGATGGATAGTGACTATGACCACAAATTTTATTTGGATGCAACATGACTTCGAGTTTGGAATGTATTGTTGGACTTTCAGTTGATGTCAATGGGGAAGAAGGAATCTTGGTGGGTTATAGGGTTATGTAATTGTATCTTCAAGCTAAGAGGGGGAATCCCCACCGTTTATGATTGGATGGCATGGTTGTCTACTGTGAGGTTTCTGGCTATCAGAGTATTGGTGGGCTATTACGACTAAAGAAAGAAAACATCAATGGTAATTCGAGCAAAGGATTTGAGGAAAGTGTGCTATATTTGGCCTTATCGATTCATGTTCAGGTTTTGGGAAGACTCAGAGTTATGCTTCTTGTGGGGGTTACGTACAAGGAAACGAATTTGGTCGGGTGCTTCTTTGATAGGGTGTTCACGTGCTAGCAGCGCACTAGAGTTTGGCTTATATTCGGAGCCAAGTAATAGTGGGTGGCTCTCAACAGTGGTCCTAATGGGTTCAAGAACTTAAGTGCAGTGCCTAAGAACTTGGAGTATTCTATGTTATCATCGGATATGCGGTGCATATTGGAGTTAAGAAAGAAATAGCTTCAAATTCATGGAATGTCTTGCAGAATGAGTGTATCAGTTAGAGATGCCATTGTGTGCATGAGGAATGCATGAGATGGTTCGTGGGTTTTGAGACAACGGGGTTTTGTGAATTGGGTCACTCAGGATGAGTGCGAATTGAGTTTGTTATAATTTAAATGGATCTATTATTATTTCTAGGGCAATTCCAGAGTAAATTAGAAGAAGTTGGTTCGGTTAGAAATGGTTGAATCGGCATGATAGTGGCCATAATCAGTTTCTTTAGCGCGTTATGTTATACATGTGATTTGTGTCACTACGTGCGAGGCTTGACACCCACCATAATTTGATTGATTTTGGAGGTATTTGATTCTAATGGCCTTATGGTGTTAATGGATTCCGGAAGAGTTATGGCTGTTTAGATCGCGACTTAAAGCTTGTATTTTCGGTGGCTGGGAGTTCAGTTGTGTGTTGCAATGGTTCTTCTGAAATGGGTTAAGTGGAAGGTTTCTAGCCAATGAAATGTTTATTCTACTAGTCGTTCAAGGGTTTTGATAAATTCTTGTACTCTTGCGTTATGGCATGATCGGTGCAGTGAGCGGCATGGGAATTGGAAGTTGAGGATCAAGTTTGCGGCTCGTTGTTGATAAGAGTGTCACGAGCTCAGATGAGCAGGGAAGAATTCATATGTTCAGAGTTAGCTGGCATCTTCTTTAGTGTCACCTGAAAATGGTGTTCTGTGTAAGAGGCTTTGTGTATTGATTTGCGGACTCTTGGTTGGCCTTACCAAATTAGTACGGTTGGTGGTGTAGAGGTGCAGACTTTCTGCTTGGTGCAAAAAGTCGTGGGAGCGTATCCCACGGGGAAAATTGTATAAGTGTGACATGTTAGTCTCTTGATTGTTAAGGATGGAGACCAAGTATGGAAATTCGGGCACTGTCGCAAATGTGAGAATTTATGCCTGAAGGGCGCTCTGTTCATTTTTCCATGGACAGTGAAAGTTTGTTCCAGAATTAATAGTTGTTCTTGTGTGTCATGGGAAAAGGTTATTGTGGATCCTTGAAAGGTTATTAGCCTAGTAAGGTATGATCAGAATCAACTTGATGTTCGTGGATGGATATAAATGTGAATGTGCTCTATATCTGGTAGGATGTGTTCATTTCAGCATAGCGTTGCTTACGGAGGAGTCTTCGAGCCTTGGATGTTATTTTCATCGTCAGCCATTCAGTGTAATCTCTATTGTGCCATGTGGGTTGTGAGACGTTTTGATTATTCGCATATGTATTGAGATCCCATAAATTTTGTGGTGTTGTGAGAGTAGGATGGCTCTCGAGATGCAGGTCATTTATTACACCTTAGTCGTGCTTGGGTTTCATAGCATATGGCGCTATCCGTCTCCCCAGAATTTGTATTATGCACTTGGCGTGCTTGTGACTGATATTCAGGCATTTCGTAGGTATGGGTATTAAGTATTGATGGGTATTTCCCTATTTATTGTTATGTGCAGATCGGGTGGCACGCCGCCATGGGTATGCTATTTGGATCGGGTAGCACGCACAACGGTATCATGATTGGATCGGGTTGCACACCGTAACAGTGAGATGATTAAGCACAATTCCTTATATTTATTGTTGTGTGTCTTGTTTCTTACCCTTGAGAAAGATTCATAGTATTTGATGGCCATTTTATTCGTTATGCATGCTGGATAGTTCTTTTCCAGAGTTCGTTCTTCCTTATGTGTCATATTCAAGTTATAGCTTGTTGGCGCATTGATGGCGTCATCTGAAATCTTAAATAGTGTTTGGAGTGTCTTATTCACTGAGTAGCTTGTACTGGGTGAGATGAGATTATTGGACCTGGGATTAGTGCGATCGGATTTATATAAGGCATATTAAAGAGCACATATCGTTATTCAGTTCAGAATGAGGTAATGGTTCTTGTTAGGAGGAGAGACTCTATAATTTATGATTCGGCAGGTGGTTATGAGTTTCAACACATCTCTTCCGTCGTGGCAGTATTACAAGAGTTGTAACAGGGCTTATATATGTTATGAGGTATACTACGGCCTTGGGTCAGTTGAAATCTCAGGTATTGTGCTTCGAGGAGCTTAACCTTGGCAAATGAGTTATGGGGTGCATGGTGTGATTTCAGTGGAGGAGCACGGTTACCTTGGGTTCAGTGTCTGGTGATTGATATGGTGTTCGTGTGTGAGAATATGGTATCGTGGAGATTCCGGATGTTGGAATTTGGTTCTAAAGCTTGTTAACTAAGGTAGCAGGAAGGAACTTCAGTCTGGCTCGAGCTAATATGCTCAAGTGGGTTGTGGTGGCATGGGTAGGTGCACGAGGTGTTAAAGAGTGATGTTGGACAATTTTGGAGTAGTTCTTAGCACATTCGAGGACGAACGTATGTTTAAGTGGGAGAGAATGTAACGACCTGACTGGTCGGAATCCGACCACACGTGCAACTCATTTCACTTCAAGTATTATGACTTGCACGTGTGGTCGGGTTTGAATTTTGGGAAGTTCAGAGTTGATACGGATGCAAAATTCTAATTTTGGAAGCTTTAAGTTGGAAGAATTGACTACGGTTTGAATTTTGAGTAACCGACCTCAAAAACGGGATTTGAAAGTTCCAACAGGTTCGTATGATGATTTTGAACTTGGGCGTATGTTCGGATCGAGTTTTGGATGAACCAGGAGAGTTTCAACGCTTATTATGGAAAGTTGGCATTTTGAAAGAATTTCATAAATTTAGAGTGTATTTTCATGTTATCAATGTCCGTTTGGAATTCCGAGCTTGGGAATAGCTCTGTATTGTGATTTTAGTCTTAGGAGCGCGTCCGGATGTGGATTTGGAGGTCAGTAGGTCATTTTGGTGTCATTTGGCGAAAGTTGAAAATCTAAAGGTTTTTGAAAAGTTTGACCGGGAGTAGACTTGGTGTTTTATACGTCAATACCACACAAGAGGGGGATGATTTGTGTGGTGTCCAGTTTTCGAGTGCTGTCGTTATAGAAGGACCTGGTTCTTCTATGTGTTCCAACTCGTACTGTTGCAGAATAATAAATGCAGAGAAGTAAAGAACACATAGACTTTTACGTGGAAAACACCTGGCTCAAAAGGTGAAAAACCACGACCTACTAATCAGTAGGATTTTCTCCAAACACTTCACTACAACAATGATCCAAACAACATTTACAAAATAAACTCTTTTGTAAACCTAAGGATTAACTCTAACCCTTTGTGGCAAACTAGCCTCTATTTATTTGCAACAAATCTTCAAGTTAACTATAACTTGAACACTTAGTACCTATTACAATTGCTTCTAGATAAAGTTGAAAGGTACAATTTGTAATCACCTACTATAAATAAACAAGACTAAAAGACAACAGATGGAACTGGTTCTTCTAGCTGGTTCAAGTAGCTCCAGATTCGCACTCTCCAATTTGGCTCGAACGTCTTGCAAAATTTCTTCACGAATTTTGCTCTCAATTCTTGATAAATTTCTGGTTTTGTGCGTCTATATACAATAAGAACAATCTGCAATTTATAGGAGCTAGTAGATAAGGAATTAACTAGAATCCTAATGCAACTCTTCCTTGGTGGAAGAGTTCAAGTCAAACTCAACTCCTAAATCCTTCCTTATCTTAGATTCTGTTCTTACTGAATAAGGAGTCCTTCTCCAATTTTGTTTTTGCAATCTTTTCGATCAGAAGATATCTCAATTTTAGCAGAATACATTTATCTCATGCATGTGCATCTCATGTGCCTTCAACTCTGCTGGTCTATGTTACCTGTGATGGACCTGGTTCATCTCGGAGTTCCTTTGTCAATCTTCAAAACTATTTCCTTTCTTGGGCCAACAAATTCCCCCTTTTTGATGATTACAAACTTTGTGCTTCAGGCGTGTTTCAGCTTACTCCAACATTTACACATATAAGAGTATTAAGCATTTATCACAAAAAACTAGGTTCATTAGGTTATAAATATCACATGTTCATAGCACACAACCTATCTCCCCCCTTTTGGCATCATCGAAAAGTTGCAAAAACAATTATGTGAATCCCAGATTTTTAACACTTACTCATAGCCATTTGGGCAACTGCATATGCAATCATGGATTAATCATCAATAATAAACTAAGAATTCAAACTATCAAAAAATAGAGATACTGAATCAGAGCAACAAGCATCAGATTTCATTGATAGAGCGAATACCATTCTGCCACAATCCACAAAATAAAATAAAAACAGTTAAAACATGAGCAACAAACAAAAATTAAGAATCTGGGTCACTAAAAGTTCTAGGCAGGTTAGGAAATTAAGGCTTGGAAAAACTGCATACCTGGTTCATTTAGGCAAGATGGATGGTTCAGCAGACTTAGAAACAGATGAAAACTTCTTTGAGGAAATCTTGGCTTTCTTGATCTTAGGGGTCTGAACCTCTACCTCTGCCACTTTTTCACTTTGATGGACCAAGTCCATCTCATCCACTTCAACAGCCTCAATAGGCTCAACAACCTTTTCTTTCCCTTTTTCCATTCTTTTCTTCTTACTCTCCTCTAAAACTCTCTTCGACTCGTCCTCAATTTGCTTTACCTTGCTCCTTGTAGTTCTTCCTCTTGGAAGAGAAATATTAGAAGTCTCAGAAGGAGCAGCTTTTCTTTTCTTACTTTCTCTTGTTGTTCCAAACGTTTGAGCTTTAGGAGTTCTTTTATTCTTTGGATTGTAATTATCGCCTAACATATTCAGCAGATCCGCCAGGGTTTCCTCAGTAGATGAACTAGGTTCATCTGTGTGCTTTCCTAAATTTACTAACCCTTCAGCGGTTTCTCCTGATTCACTTCCCCCTGCGTTCTTGCTACTTTCTTCCTCCTTTTTTGGCTCAGCTCCACAAATAGCCATTCTAACATATTCAGAGGTGGGTGAAGAATCAACCACTTCTTTCCCTTTTTCCTTTGTCATTACATCGTACTCCATCACTCTTATTTTGTTTTTAATTTTTACCACCTATTCTTATTGTTTCCGGCAACTCCATATCTATTACAGACCCAACCAGTATAAACCTATTTTCTAAGTTTTTCAGCAACATCAGAGATGACCTCAGAAGAAGGACTTGGGATAGATGTTACCTGAGTCATCGAAAATTAGGGAATGATTTTGTAAGGGAGGGGATGGTTTGAATGAACTTTTAGTTTTGAATTGATGGTTAAGGCTTCCCTAGAATCTAGGTATTTTAATTTGGTGAGGATTCTTGTTGAAACAGAATTGGTTCAAAGTCAAATGGATAGGCTTTGAAAAGATTTTGAGTTTGGGCAGAGTTCTGCTCATGATTTAATTATTAGTATTTCAAAGTGTGCAGAGTGTAGAACACATACCTCGCCTTTCAGATGAACCAGCACGATGAACCAGGTTCATCATTTCAGAATACTCTTGATCAATCCTCAATTTACAAAGATAGAAAAAATTTCATTTGTGATTAGTGAGTCATATCATAACATGGCATAAAAGTATACTTTTTACAGTATGAGACTGAGCAATTGTTAATCTGATTATTTACACCCGTTTCAGACTTTTCTAGCCAAAATTTTTCTTTGTTTTCATTTTTTTTAATGTATTTACATTCTGAACTGGTTCAATTAAGTGATCTTAATCATCCCTAATAGTAACCTGTTCATTTCAAAATTCTCTCTACTCAGTGCTTTTGTAAAGATATCTGCATGGTTTCACAACCAACTAGTTACTCCTTGATGTTCTTTCATTGTTTTGTTGCTGTGGAAAATTTTCAAGTACATGTTCCAATGAAGTTTGAGAATTATTTTGTTCTATTCCCCTTGTCATGTTGCCCGGCATGGATGAACCTGTTCCATCACTTGTGCCTTCCTCCAGTGTTGCTTTAGTTTGGACTGAGTTTCTGACCAGCCCAATTTCTTCATCATCTTGTTCATTACCAACCCCAGTGATTTCACCTTTCTTTCCATTTCCAAAAGAGACATTTCCTCCTTTGATATCCTCAAGTTAAAGGAACTAGTCCTTGTTGCCAGTCATGTGTTTTGAGCAGCCACTATCCATGTACCATATTTGGCTATTACCTTTCACTTGAATCTACAAAATAAAATCAGGGGTTAGTCTTAGGAACCCAAACTAGTTTGGGACCCTTTTTATAAGCAAAAGGATTAATTAAATTCTTTTTAGCCCAACTTGGTAGCCAATTCTTCCCTCGAGCAAAACTTTTGGTCTTTTGACTAGCCTTTTCTTTTGCATTACATTCACTTTTAAAGTGACCAGTCTTACCACAGTGAGTACAAAATCTTGTTCTTAGGACGAGTGAGGTACTTGCTTTTAGTATCCCACTTAGGTAGCGGATTCCCAAAGCTAAGTCCTCTTCTATTGCTACTATGATGTTCCTGTAGCCATGTCAAAGCATCAGAGGACCTTGCTTAGATCCTCCTTAAGGACTCTTATATGCTCATCTCTTTTGTACAACTCGTCTTTCCTTTTTCCTATGTTTTCTTCTAATGTGAGTTGTGTGTGATTAGCTTTGTTTTTACTTGTTCCTAATTTCAGTTTTAGATTTTCAGATCTTAGCTCTAGGACAGTGGTGTCAAGTTCATGAACCTGGTTCTTTAACTCAGCATTTTTACTATCACTTTCTCTAGCCCTAAGTTCCAGATTTTTTCACTTAGCTTTCAAAATCACACACTCATTAGACAGTTGTTTCTTTTCATTGTTTAGATCCTCAGATTCATCAATGAAATCCAGGAGTAACTCAGATAGACTTTCTTTAGACAAAAAAATAATCTTGTCTTTGAGATGAATTATACTTACCTAGGATTCCTCATCGGATTCTCCAATTGCCATAAGTGCTTGTTCATATACATCTTCATCATCTGACTCCTCATCTGAACTTTCATCCGAAGCAACAACCATTGCCTTTTTTGATGTTCTGTTTTTCTTGGGTTGAACCTGTTCCTTCTTCCTATTCCTTCGTTCAGCTTTTTCTTTCTTCCATTCAATTTCCCATTGAGGGAAATTTTTTATGTGGTGATCAGTCTTGCCACACTTGTAACACCCCTCATTGGTTTGTTTTTCAGGAACCCTTGGTTTGTTATAGCTTCCACTTCTTGAAGGAACCTTTTCTCTCATTAGGTACTTCTTGAAGTCCTTTCATCCTCCTCCAGATCAGCTTCTTCAGTGATTCTGAATGCCAAACTACTTTCCTTCTTGGGACCATCCATCTATAGTCTGCCTTCTAAGTTCATAGGTAGTGAGATTTCCAATCAGCTCATCCAGCTTAAGAGTTGCAATGTTCTTAGATTCCTGAATGGCTGTAATTTTGCTTTCCCAAGAGACTGGCAAGACCCTTGTCAGAATTTTCTCAACCTTGTCTTCTTCAAGAATGACCCTTCCAAGAGACTTGAGTTCATTGGTCAGTGTAGTGAACCTTGTATACATATCTTGGATGGTCTCTCCTTCCTTCATGGTGAAATTCTCATATTGAGAGTATAGTAGAGTTCCTCTTGACCTCTTCACTTGAGGTGTTCCTTCATGAGCCACTTGCAAGGTGTCCCAAATTTCTTTGGCAGTGGTACAACTTTGAGTTCTTCTATAATCGTCTGGACTGAGTCCACACACAAGCCACTTCTTGGCATTAGCATTTTTCTCCCACTTTCTCAAATCCTCAGCAGTGCAGTCAGCTCTAGTCTTTGGCACATATACTCCTTCAACAGTATTCTTCATGGTGGCTAAAGGACCGTCAGTGACTATGTCCCATAGTTCATAGTCTTCACCAATTAAGTGATCCTCCATCCTATTCTTCCACTAGGAGTAGTACTGGACATTGAAGAGTGGAGGCCTAACAGTTGATTGACCCTCCCAGTTTCCAGGTGGTGCACTCATTTTGATCTTTTCCAAGGTGTTAGCCTTTTCAAGGATAACCTGCTCTGATACCAATTGGTGTTTTATAGGTCAATACCACACAAGAGGGGGGTTGATTTGTGTGGTGTCCAATTTTCGAGTGTTGTCGTTATAGAAGGACCTGGTTCTTCTATGTGTTCCAACTCGTACTGTTGCGGAATAATAAATGTAGAGAAGTAAAGAACAAAGAGATTTTTACGTGAAAATCACCTGGCTCAAAAGGTGAAAAACCACGACCTACTACTCAGTAGGATTTTCTCCAAACACTTCACTACAACACTGAGCCAAACAGCATTTACAAAATAAACTCTTTTGTAAATCTAAGGATTAACTCTAACCCTTTGTGGAAAACTAGCCTCTAGCTATTGTCACCACCCAAATTTCCCTCTGTTGGGTATCGTGATGGCACCTCGTCTTAGGGACTAGGTAAGCCTAAAATTTCCATTGGACAACAACAATAATAAAGGAATTTTAAAAATTTCGAAATAGAATTCTTGACAGAGTCTACAATTTCCAAAAACCCGATAAATACAAGTCATAAGCTCAAATCTTTCTATCAAATCTAAATACAACTGTCTAGGAATAAGTAAGTACAGTTGAATAGAAATAAAACAGGAAGGTGACTCCGAAGCCTGCGAACGCAGCAACAGGTTACCTTGAGTCTCCTCAGCAATGATTTGCACAGCTACCAACAACAATAACCTGAAGCTGCACACAAAAATGTGCAGAAGTGTAGTATGAGCACACCAAAGCGGTGCCCAGTAAATATCAAGACTAACCTCGGTGAAGTAGTGACGAGGACTAGTCAAGACACCACCGGTCTAATAGATAAAAGGGCATAAATGTATAAAAGACCGAAACATAATATCTATCTAAAGATTTTTCAATATAATTAACGATACGATCGAATAATATGGAAGCAAATTCAATAATTACGATCAACGGGCAACATAATAGAAATACGCAAAGAGATGAGAAGAATGCAATCCAAATGGCGAGAATCACAACCCAATAAAAATACTAGCAACTCAGCACTGCATCAATTTATCTATATCAAGCCTTAGCCAATAAACTCAATAAAACTGGTCAACCTTCGAGTGAAAACCTTTAAATCGTGAGTTAAATCTTAAAGCTTAAAAGATATAATCATTTCGGAATAGAGAAATTTCTTCTTTGAAACATACTTTCTTTGAATGTATATTTATATATTTTTATAAAGAGAAATCTTAACAACATAGTCTCTTCAAAATACGTGGTGTTCAAATATACTTTCCCAAATACTGCTCTTTCAAATATCATCAAAATACGTGATGTTTAAAATATACTTTCCCAAGTACTGCTCTTTCAAAAATCATCAAAATACATGATGTTCAAAATATATTTTCCCAGGTACTGCTCTTTCAAATATCATGAAAATACGTGATGTTCAAAATATATTTTTTCAAGTACTGCTCTTTCAAATATCATCAAAATACGTGATGTTCAAAATATATTTTCCCAAGTACTGCTCTTTCAAATATCATCATTCTGCAAGACAAATGCTTTTCAAATATACTTTCGAAAAAGAAGTCCTTTAGCCATAACTTTTCGTGGAGATAATTTTTTTTCAGCTATACTTTTCAATATATATATATATATTTATATCTTTCGATCCAAATCTCCTCAATCATAAAACTACCGGAACTCAGTCCGCCATTAAGAATTAGTCATGCAATGCAGTACAGGGCGAAAGCTCCCGGATCTCTGTCCGTAGTCCCAATTTAAATATCTGATGCAGTACAGGGGGAAAACTCCCGGATCTCTGTCCGTAGTCCCAATTTAAATATGTGATGCAGTACAGGGGGAAAGCTCCCAGATCTCTGTCCGTAATCCCAATTTAAATATGTGATGCAGTACAAGGGGAAAGCTCACAGATCTCTGTCCGTAGTCCCAGTTTAAATATGCAATGAAGTACAGGGGGAAAGCTCCCGGATCTCTGTCCGTAGTCCCAATTTAAATATGCAATGCAGCCACTGAGGAAAACAACCAAAATACAACAGAAATAACATATATTCCCACAACCGACGCGAAAGCAATCAAAGCCGAATACAAAGTGCGATGAGCAAATCAATACAAAGACTTAAATCACAAAAGTGGTAACAACTCGCTCATAAGAAGTAGCCACTGAGAGGAATGCCAAGCACAAAGAGAGAACATCGTAAAGAGGGGAAGACAAGAAAAATATAGCAACGATTCTATACATTCAAGTTCGCAACCAAGAAACCAAATCATCTCGGCAAGGGAATCACCTATAACCAATCTCACTTAGACAATTAGCTTCACCGAATAAACTCAGTTTGAACAATTCTCAGTAAATAGGCAGCATCAAAGAATACCATCAACAGGGACGGTCATCAATTAAACATAAGTAGTATTTAAGAAGAAAATCATTTAAATCACAACGTACGACTCACAGGCATGCTTGACCAACGTATAGATATTCCGATTTCCTGTTAGACATTTATATAGAGAGATTATACTAGTTCTAGTCACATAGGGAGCGTATGAAGGAAGACATAGCATAACGATAGGAAAAACAAAGTCTTCATTTAAGTCAATTAAGATCATATAAGAAACAAGGAGTGCTAGGCAAGTACTTCTAAATTGAACAGGAAGAGATGAGACTAGAAATCAGGAATTCAGATATAATAAGTTCAATTCATATACGAGAAATATAAGGACCCAAAATGCATAAAAGGGCAATCTATTTGCAAATAAGTTCGAGTATGCACTCGTCACCTCGCGTACACGGACTAAAATCAACATGGAAGACTCAATCCTAAGGGGTAGTTCCCCCACACAAGGTTAGGCAAGATACCTACCTCAAAGATGACAACCCGGTACTCAAAAATAGAATTCTTGGGCGGGAAGGCCTCCGGACGGCTCAAAATTAACTAAAACAACTTCAAAATACATATAAAACGTATAAGGAACGATTCTGAATAATGAAGCCTCAATCTTTGCAAATTTATAAAAATCGACCCAAAAGTCGACCCTCGGACCCGCACCTTGAAACCCGACAAATTTTACGAATTCTGATTACCCATTCCGATACAAGTTCATCCATACTAAATTTATCCAATTCCGATAACATTTGGTCATTTAAATCATGAATTTTCATTTTTGAAGTTTTCTTTCAAAACCCACAATCCCCTCAACCCAAAACATAATTTAAATGATAAAAACAAGAACTAATTCATGAAATATATTTAATTCTAGTAGGAGAACACTTATTCATTCGATTTATGTGAAAATCCTTCAAAGAATCGCCCAAAACCGAGTTCTAGAAGTCAAAATATGTTTAAAATGGTGAAACCCCCAATTTTGGAAACTTATAATTTGCCCAGGCTTTTAAAGCATCACGATTGCAGGGATCGAGGCGCGATGGCGTAGAAGGAAATGAAGCTGGCTTAAAATTCTCTACGCGATCGCGGAACAGCTTATGCGATCACGTATAAGGAATAAGTTGGCTTCTATGATTGTGGACCAACTATTGCAATCACAGTGAAGGAAATTACTGGGCGAGTCAGATAGTCTATGCGATTGCGGATCCTTCTATGTGATCGCATAGAAGGAAACCAGATGATAGTTTTCAGCAGTTCAAAATAAGGAAAATGGACCCGGAACCTATCCGAAACACACCCGAGGCCCCCCGGGACCCCGTCCAAATGCACAAACAAGTCTTATAACTTAATACAGACTCGCTCGAGGTTCCAAATCACATAAAATAACACTAAAACGACGAATCAAACCAAAACTCAATAAAATTTCTCAAAACTTCTGTAAACATCAATTTTTGCATTTAAGGTCCGAATCACGTCAAATTAAGTCCGTTTCTTATCAAATTTCACAGATAGCACATATAAGACATATCGAATCTGTACCGCTCCGGAACCATGATACAGGCCCGATATCACAGGTTTCACCTCAAATTTCATTTTCAAAAACCTTTATATTTTTCAGAAACAATTTTCTTTAAAAATTCATTTCTCGGACTTGGGACCTCGGAATTCGATTCCTGGCATACGTCCAAGTACCATATTTTCCTACAGACCCTCCGGGAATGTCAAATCACGGGTTCGGGTCCGCGTCCGGGTCTGTTTACCAAAAACGTTGACTGAAGTCAACTTTATTCAAATTTCCAATACAAAATAATTATTTTTATCAATTTTTCACATAAAGGCTTCTCGGATACACGTCCGGGATGTGCACGCAATCGAGGTAAGATAGAAGGAGGTTTTCACGACCTCGAAATTTCAGAATTAGCTAGAAATATATGGGATGACCTTTTGGGTCATCACAACTATTTGCGACAAATCTTCAAGTTAACTATAACTTGAACACTCAGTACCTATTACAATTTCTTATAGATAAAGCTGAAAGGTACAATTTGTAATCACCTACTACAAATAAACTAGACTAAAAGACAACAGATGGAACTGGTTCTTCTAGCTGGTTCAAGTAGCTCCAGATTCGCACTCTCCAATTTGGCTCGAACTGCTTGCAAAATTTCTTCACGAATTTTGCTCTCAATTCTTGATAAATTTCTTCTTTTGTGAGTCTATATACAATAATAACAATCTTCAATTTATAGGAGTTAGTAGATAAGGAATTAACTAGAATCCTAAGGCAACTCTTCCTTGGTGGAAGAGTTCTAGCCAAATTCAACTCCTAAATCCTTCCTTATCTTAGATTCTGTTCTTATTGAATAATGAGTCCTTCTCCATTTTTTTTTTTGCAATATTTTCGATCAGAAGATATCTCAATTTTACCAAAATACATTTATCTCATGCATGTGCATCTCATGTGCCTTTAACTTTGCTGGTCTATGTCACCTGTGATGGACCTGGTTCATCTCGGAGTTCCTTTGTCAATCTTCAAAACTATTTCCTTTCTTGAGCCAACATGACTTTTTGATATCGGGGTCGGATCTCGATTCCAGAAGTTGGAATAGTTGTGTGATGTCATTTGAGACTTGTGTGCGAAATTTGAAGTTCGTTCCTGATTGATTTGATATGTTTCGACACAAGATATAGAACTTGGAAATTTGGAAATTTATAAATTTGATTCGAGGAGCGATTCATAATTTTGATGTTGTTTGACGTGGTTTGAGGCTTCGACTAAATTCGTATTATATTTTGGGACTGGTTTGTGCAATTGGATGGGGTCACTGGGGCCTCGGGTGTGTTTCGAAGGTGTTTGGGTTGTCTCACACTCTTATTTGATGTTTCAACGTCGTTTCTTTGGGAATACAGTGTATTATATTGAGAAACCAAACTTTGATTTGTAATTGGATTGAACCTTTAGATCAGTATCATAATTACAGAGTCATAGCAACAAGAATCGATGAATTTTGATGTTGTATGAGAGAGTTATGCCAATTTTCGTGTCGGACAAAATTGTTGGTTTCTGGTGCGAACATTTGTTCTACGCGAACGCGAGAGAGGTTCCGCAAATACGAAGAAGGATTTTTGGGTTGACCGGTCGCCGCGAAAAATTGCTCTTCGCGAACACGAAGGTCTCCCCCGAAGGCGATGAAGAAAAATCTTCTGGACATTGTTTTAAAGCGAGAATTTTAGTATTTTGGGCATATCTTGAGTTTTAGAGCTCCGTTTGAGGTGATTTTTGCGGTGTTAAACTCGTCTCAACAAGGGCTAAATATATGACCGATATTTTTATGTTTCTCTATGATTATTTCCGTTGGTAATTATTTTTATCTGTGTTTGGATTGTAGAAATTGGGATTTTGAGACCCAAATTTGAGAAATGGTAAATCCTTGATTTGAGGGTCGATTTATGGATGAAATTGAATAATTTTATGGATATAGACCATATGAGTTATGGTTAATATTTATTTTCAAAAAAATTTGGAATCCGAGCATGTGGGCCCGAGGGTTGACTTTATTGACTTTTCGAGCGGAGTTGGGAATTTTTATAAATTGATTTATTATGAGTATTAGAGTATATTTTTATTGGTTTGCATATTTTTTACTAGTGTTGGAGCTACGGGAATCGAATTGAGGTGTTAGAGTGGCGTTGGAGTCGGTTACTGAACTTCAGAGCAAGGTAAGTCTCCTTTCTAACTCCGTTAGGGGGAAACTACCCCTAGGTGATGTATTTTATATGTGATACTCGTTGTGGGGGCTACGTACGCACGAGGTGGTAAGAGTTCGTGCGTAGCTAAATTCATGTTATTGCCTCTGTAGGATTATGTACCAACATATCATGGGAGCGGGCCATTGGCCTCGACAATATAATAGATGTATCTATGGTTATATACCAAATTATGGTGGGATCGGGTCGTACGCCTTGACATTTCTATAAAAAAAAACTCCTATGGAATCGTGCGTATTATTTGTCCAAAAGGCTAGTGTATCTGGGAGTTTTTCCTGATTTGAATTATGACGACATATCTGGTGAGGTCTATTATTTATTTACATACTCCGGTGGAGGAGGTAACTGCTAATCGAGAGTTTGAGATTATTGTTGAGGGGAGGATTGTACCACGTATTCATACTTGTTTATCTCGTTTATTTACTCTGCCCCATATCTGTTTACTTCTTACTGTATTTGTCTTATTGGACAACTAGTAAGTGTCGATGTCGACCCCTCATCAGTACTTCTCTGGGGTTAGGCTAGATACTTATTGGGTACGTATTAATTTACGTACTCATGATGCACTTATTATGCAGGTATACAGATATGTTTCTGGTGGTCCTCTGGGTGCAGAGGCGAGGCTGTTGCGGGGACTTTACGATGAGCTTCACTTTCTTGATATGATCCGCTGCTGCAGAGTCTCCATAAAAATTAATTATATTCCCCGTCTAACTTGTAATCAGACGGATGTTGTATCATTGTTGTACTCACTAATATATGCTCATGCACTTGTGACACCGGATTTTGGGGGTTCTTACACGATTTTTCATTATTGTAGTTCGTGTAAATATTATCACTTACCCTGTAAATTTTATTTCGTACTCCTTAATTAATGAAAATTTGATTTTAAATACTAAAATGAGTAAATAAGTTAATCAATCACTGTTGGCTTGCCTGACAGTAGTGTTAGGCGCCATCATGACCTTTAGTGGATTTTGGGTCGTGACAGGAGGTTAGGAGGGTGAACGACAGGCTGATGACTATTAAGATAGTTTTGGAGGATTTATTTTGAATATAATCAGTTCGTACGAACCCCAAGAAGTCTTGGACAAGGAAGTCAAAAGGCATTTCTGGGAGGATTTGGATGAGATGGTGTGTGGTATGCCGCATACTGAGAAGATTTTCATAGAAGGGGATTTGAATGAACAAATTGGAGCGACGTCTAGGGGTATGATGATGTGCATGGTGGATTCAGTTTTGGATATAGGAACGGAGGAGGAACTTCTCTGTTGGACTTTGCTAGAGGGTTTGATTTTGTGATAGCAAACTCGAGTTTCTCGAAATATGTGGAACACTTGTTCACCTTCCAGAGTTTTGTGGCCGTGACTCAGATTGATTATCTTATCTGCATGAAGTCAGATAGAGGTCTTTGGGCGGATTCCAAAGTCGTCTCGAGTGAGAACCTCACGACCATTCATAGGCTCCTGGTCATGGATCTTGATATCACGAGGAAGAGGTGGAAGAGGGAGGTGTATAGCCAACCTAGGATCAAGTATGGAGCCTTGACAGAAGCCAAAGCGCAAGAGTTAAGGGTTAAGTTGATGACTAGAGGGATTGGAGGAGTAGCGCAGATGCAAACGCTATGTGGACCATGACTGCATAGTGCATTAGGTAAGCCGCTAAAAACGATTGGGATCTCGAAGGGTTACTCTGGTGGACACGGAGGAGACTGGTCGTGGAATGGAGAGGTGCAAAGAAAATTGGAGACCAAGAAAGTGGCGTATCTGAATCTAGTAGAAAGCGTAGACGAGGAGGAGAGAATGGAGAATAAGAAGCAATATTATGGCTAACTGCTAATTTGGCAGATTCATTTGTAAAGGCACATGCTGGTGCTATAAAGGTTGCAACTAGAAAATCGGACGTTTTCAAGACTAAATAAAGGGACAACGAAATGTTGAGGGAGTCCGTATCCCGATTTCAGATGGAATGAATGGAGTTACCACCAGTCTCCGATGATTGGCCGGTTCAAGCTTTCACACAAGGATTGAATGAGCGAAGTTCAATAGCATCATGGCACTTGAAGAAGAATCTGGTTGAATACCCTGTTGTTACATGGGTAGACGTCCATAATTGCTACCAATCAAAGATCAGGGTCGAGGATGACTAGTTGGGAGTCCCCTCGGGGTCAGTTCACCTGAATAGGTTAGCAGTAAAGGCTTTGAGGGATAAAGATAGAGAACTGAGGTCAAATAGAGAAAGGTACGAGCCATATGTCTCGGACGGAAGAAGCAGCAGTTCGGGACGCAATCCCCCCCCCCCCAAATGATCGGGTGCAAAATTCTCGGGGACTTATGAGTAATAATAGATTTGAAAAGTACACCAATCCCACAGAAGCACCTCGATTATCAAAGTGTAACTTCAGCGTCGATGCCTCAGCTATCGTTTCGGCCATTGGAAGGATTAAAGATGCCAGGTGGCCCAGGCCTATACAAAATGACCCTTATCAAAGGAATCCTAACTTGATGTGTAAATATCATGGTACACATGGCCACAGGACCAAGGAATGGAGAGGTGCAAAGAAAATTGGAGACCAAGAAAGTGGCATAGCTGAAGCTAGTAGAAAGCGTAGACGAGGAGGAGAGAATGGAGAATAAGACGCAATATTATGAAGAACTCGAGGCAAAATTAGCAGTTACGGCAACGAAGACTGCATCTTCTGGTCAATTGTATGAAGAACTCGAGGGCCAAGGTGGGGATAAAATATTGTTCAGGTTATCCAAGGTGAGAGAAAGGAAGGATTGTGACTTGGATCAAGTGAAGTGCATCAAGGACGAAGAAGGTAGAGTTTTGTTGGATGAGGGGCTTATCCGTTGGGGGTGGCAGACCTACTTCCATAGTCTATTGAACGAGAAGGGGGACAATAACATTGTACTTGGTGATTTGGAAATCTCCCAGAGTCATTGCGACTTTTTATACATTCTAGGTGGATTAGAGTTTAGCAGGTTGAGGGGGCTATGTGTAAGATGAGCAGGGGAAAAGTGACGGGGCCAGATGAAATCCTGGTGGAGTTTTGGAAGAGTGCGGGCAAGGCGGGCTTGGAGTAGCTCACTAGGTTATTTAATGTCATTTTTAGAACAACAAGATGCTCTAGGAGTGGAGGTGGAGCATGATGGTTCCTTTATGCAAGAATAGGGGTGATATCCAAAATCGCAATAACTCAAAATGGGACACCAAAAGAATTGACTGTTGAGCCTTATGAGGCAAGAAATTCTCAAGTACGGTTCTAAGAGAGGGAATTGAACTACCTATTCCAGCGGGAGAGAACAAGCCATTCAACAGGGAGATTCTAAAATTGCAGAGGCTTGGTTAAAATAGTGCATGAGTATCATCAAACAAAACTTTTCAGTCGACGCTCTCTTCTCTCTCATGCAAAAAAACCCTAATCTACGCCAATCATCACATTGACGGCTGCCATGGCCACATTGGCCGGCAGCCAGCCTTCCTCTACGGCTGGTCAGCCCCACCCCCACCCCCACCCCCATCCCACAGCCCCCCACGACCACAAACAACAACACCTAGCCCCTAGACTATTCAAAAATTCTTAAACCCGCTACATTAAATACTGCCATGCAAGAACGTAATAGCTCGATCGAGCCAATTCAACCCAGGCATACGAGTCTACTTAATACTGTAGATTTTACAGAGGCAGAAGTGGATAGAATGAATTTGATTGAAGGCCTTCAATACGCAGTGGTGTGCAAATTCTCATATGGTTGATCTGAGCTCAATGAACTACGTAGAATAATTCCAATTCAATATGGAATTAAAGGTGAATGTAATATTGGCTTCTTACGTGATATGCATGTATTAATTAGCATGTCCTTATGGCAAGATTTTATTGACTTTATGTCCAAAAGTGTTTACTATGTCAAAGATAAGGTGGGACGTGAATATCAATTGAGAACTTTGATTTACGATCATAAGTTCAAAGTTGGAGAGGAGACATCAAAGGTGATGGCATGGATTTCCTTCCCAAATTTGTTGCATACGTTTTTTGTGAAAGAATGCCTATTTGCTTTAGCCACTGCTGTGGGCAAACCATTACATCTTGATATGGAAACTATTAATAAAACTAGGCCAAGTTGTGCTAGAGTTAAGGTATTGGTTGATCTCTTGGGTGACCTACCCAAGAAGGTTCGAATGAATATTCATAATGAAGCTTCTGGTGAGTTAAGGACAGAGTGGGTGAACATAAAGAATGATTACTTGCCAAAATACTGCAAGGAGTGTAAATTACAAGGTCATGATATGGTAGAATGCTGGAGGCTTCATCCTGAATTGGTGGAGAACAATGAGCAACCAACACAAGGAGAAATAGTGACTGGACATCAAGGTACACAAGCTACTGCACCAAATACTGGAAATCAACAAGGTCCTTTGATGATCTTGTCAAGTGGTAAAGTAGTTGGTAATAAATAATGGGAAGGCGAAAGAACAATGGAAGGAAGTGTGGGATAATCGTGCTAAAAAGGGACTAAACAAGGAGATGATCGTGTATTCACTGGGAAGTAAATTGTCCTGGTTGATAAAAGCCAACAACTTCCTTTGGAGAAAGCAGTACATCAGGTGCAAACAACGAATCAATTTGCAATATTGGAGATTGAAGATGGGGAACAGGTGAAAAACAATCAGTTAGCTTTGGTGGAAAATATACCTAATCCTATAGGAGTTGGGAATGGGTCTGCCAAGTTAACTACTAATCATAGGTCGAATGGGAATCAGTTGAAGGCTACTGCTACAGCTTTCAATCCTAATAAAACTAGAGCAAAGCAAGGAGTAGATGTTGAGGTGTCTGGGAAAAATTTAATTACTTTTTCTGGAAGTAAAGCATCAAAAACGGAGTTCCTACTATCCCAATAGATGGAAGGAACGGAGATGCAACAAATAAGGAATCTACATCTCAATGGGTTCATCGTACGTTTATTGGCAATATGGTGCCCACTAATAATATTAATAAACAAGTTCCATAACAGGAGACAAGGGTGGAAGGTATTTTAACAAAGAAGCAGGATAACTTGGCATACAAGGAAGTTGGCACAGGTGAGGAGGTTTTTCAGTCAAGTGAGAGAGCTAAACGGACTGGTGGAAGATTATGGGAGAATCAAATTGAAGCAGACTCAGAAGAAGGAGAGATTCCAGATGGAATGCAAGCTGAAATAGATTTAGACATTGAATTAGAAGAAGAGGTAAAAAGTGATAACGGTGAGGACATCACCAACAAAATTACTCATGGAAAGGAGGTAGATACTACTGGAGAAGAACTTGAAGGAACTGCAGAGGTACTAGGGTTATCTAATGTTCAACCAAGAAGCCCTAGTTTATTGGAAGGAAACCCTAGTAGAGCTACAGTTAACCCTAGTGACATTAATGTCAACATGGGTGATCCGGGTGGTACTGGAGCAGTGGGTGACAATCCTAAAAGTTCTAATGGCAATAGGAACGAAGGGGAAAAAACTGGAGACAAACAACTATCTAAAGAGAAAGACCTAGGGAAGATGAGTAATATTGGTCCATTGGCAAGCAAAGTGGAGAAGCAACAAAACCAAATGGGGGATCAACAAGTCATGCAAAGACAATGTCGTGAAGTGTTAGAGGCTGAAGGATAAGGTAAAGTGGATCATGATCAAGGAGTGACATTGGGCAAAGATCTTGATGAAGAATCAACTGATCAAAATATCAAAAACATTGCAAGGCAAGGAGACTTATCTCCTAGGCATGTGGACAAAGAAAAATCTGGAGCTAAAGGGAGAAGGAAAGCAATTAAAGATCCAATTAAGGAACTCTCAATTATCCCTTCAATAGGAGTACAAACAAGGAGTACAATTTTGAAATCCATTATTTGATGGATGCATTGATATGGAATATTAGGTCAGCGAAGACCATGCAGGCATCTGAGAGGTTGATTACAATGAATAGACAACACCACTTTGAGTTCATTGGACTCATGGAGCCTAAGGAGCAAGCAAGGAAACTAGAAAAATATAGAAGGAGAATTGGATTTGCTAAGGCAATTGCAAACGTTTCTAATAAAATTTGGGTGTTCATTGATGAAGTATTTGAGGTGGAGATCATTAATGATATGGTTCAACAGCTTACACTAAGGCTAACTCATACTGAAACTCATGTGAAGTTAATGTTGACCTTAGTATATGCAAAGTGTGATCCAATGGAGAGAATAGAGCTATGGGATTCACTATATAATTTGGCTATAGACATGGCAGTCCCATGGCTAGTGGGTGGAGATTTCAATGTAATCTGGGATGAGGAAGAAACATTTGGAGGCTTGCCAGTATCTATAAATGAGATTGATGATTCTAGGCATTGCATATCAACTTGTAACTTGTCAGATTTGTGTTTCAAGGGCAGTGTATTCACATGGTAGAATGGAAGAGCGGATGAGGAGTGTATTTTCAAAAGACTAGATAGATGTTTGGCAATATGGAGTTTCAATAAATATTCCCTGGGCTTGAGGTCATGCACCTATCCAAAATAGGGTCTGATCATCGATCTATGTTGTTGAAATATGATATTGAAGCTGCTCTAGTCAAGAAACATTTTAGGTTTTTGAATTTTTGGATAAAGATTGAGACCTTCAAAGATGTTGGGAAAGAGAATTGGCATGCTGATTTTAGTGCAAATTCTTTTGTGATCTTTAATTTCAAGTTAAAGAAACTCAAGAAGGCACTGTCTACCTGGAGTAAGGCCACCTTTGGGGGATATATTCCAGAAATTATCTTGCTTGGAGGTGTGGTAGTAGTTCATGAGGCTCAATTTGAATCATATCCAACCCAAGATAATAGGAGAGGCTACATAGAGTCCAAGCTCAAATGATCAAATATTTGGCAATAGAGGAGGAATTTTGGAGGCAAAAGGATAGAATGCAGTGGTTCATTGATGGTGATAGAAACACGAAATTTTTCCATGCTCATTTTAATGGAAGAAGAAAAAGACTCCAGCTCAAAAGAATTCAAAGCAGTGGTGGTGCTTGGGTTGAAGATGGTGCTGAAATTGCGGAGGAGGAAGTAAGGTTTTTCAAGGAGCAGTTCTCCGAATCAGTAGTCCCTACAGATTTTAGAATCATTGATCATATTGTTCACTGATCAACATGGAACAAAATGATGAATTAATGAGGCAACCTACAAAGGAGGAAGTGAAGCAGGCAGTTTAGGGCCTAAATGGTGAGAGTGCAAGTGGTCCGGATGGGTTCTCAGGGAGCTTTTATCATGCTTGTTGGAAAATTATTGGGGATGATATTGTTGACATGGTGAAAGATGCATTCAATGGGTATGTAATGCCTAAGTGTATAACCCATACGAACCTCGTACTATTGCCAAAGAAGAAGCAGGTTTGTACATATTCAGATTTGAGGCCAATAAGTTTGAGTAACTTCTCAAACAATATTATTTCAAGGGTGGTTCATGAAAGGTTAGTAGGGTTCCTTCCTAGCATTATCTCTATGGAGAAATCTGGATTCATAAAAGGAAGGAGCATTGTTGAGAATATATTGCTAACACAAGAGATAATAACTGACATTAGGCTTAGAACTAAGGCAGGGCCTAATGTAGTTATTAAACTTGACATGACTAAGGCGTATGATAGGCTCTCATGGATGTTTCTAACAAATGTGTTAAGGAAGATGGGGTTTGGAGAGAGGTTCATAGGGCTGGTGTATGGTATTGTATCAAACAATTGGTATTCAGTATTAATCAACGGGCAGGCCTATGGATTTTTCAAATCTACAAGGGGTGTCAAGCAAGGAGATCTAGTGTCTCTGACACTGTTTATTATGGCTACAGAAGCACTGCCTAGGGGTTTTAATTCACTCCATAAGAATTTAAATTTTCGTGGATTTGGTAGGCCTAAGTGGAGTCCTAAAATAAATCATTTGGCATATGCGGATGATACTATTATTTTTTCCTCTTCTGATGAAATGTCCCTAAGGTTGGTAATGAATGTGTTACATGCCTATGAAGAGGCTTCAGGGCAGTTGGTGAATAAGAGTGAATCAGCACTTTATATGCATCACCTTGTGGATATGGATATTGTTGAAAATGTTGAACGGATTACTGGGATTGAAAGGAATGAATTTCCTTTTACATACTTAGGATGTCCTATCTTTTATGCTAGAAGGAAGATAGATTATTACAAAGGCTTGATCACAAAAGTCATGGATAGATTACAAGGTTGGAAGGGGAAATTGTTGTCAATTGGTGGTCGGGCAGTGTTAATAGCTCATGTTCTTCAACGTATGCCCATTCATTTGCTCTCAGCAGTTAATCCCCCACATAATGTAATTAATAAGCTCCACAAGATTTTTGCTCAATTCTTTTGGAGTAGTTCAATTGGAAGTTCATCGAGGCACTGGGCATCATGGAAAAATTTGTGTATGCCTTTTGAGGAAGGGGGTATTAGATTTAGATCACTTCACGATGTATCAAAGGCATTATTTAGTAAGCTGTGGTGGAACTTTAGAACAAATCCTAGTCTATGGAGCTCTTTCATGTGTCAAAAGTATTATAAGAAGTTAAATTCAGTGATTGTTCCTTGGAGAAATGCCTCACATATTTGGAGGAAAATGCTGGAATGTAGGGAAGCAATTGAGCATCAAATTGTATGGCATCCAAAGATGGGATCTTCTCTTTTTTGGTTTGATAACTGGATAGGGTTAGGGGCTCTTTATTTCCTTGTCCCTTCGGAGTTTGGAATTGATGAAAGTATCCACAATATTTATGATGTAGTAGATGGAGGGGGTTGGGACGTTGATAGAATAATGGAGACATTACCTGAGGAGTTTGCTATGCATATTCTGGAGAAGGTGAAGCCCAAACGATGGAGAATTCCTTAGATGTTCCCTATTGGAGCTTGGAAACTAGAGGTGAGTTTAGTGTTCGGTCAGCATGGGAGTACGTAAGGAGAAGGGATCATCCTAGGGTGGCTTACAAAATGATATGGATTAAAGGTTTTCCATTCAAGGTATCATGGAAAGTGTGGAGAGGCAAGTTACCATTAGTTGATCTTATGAGAAGATGGGGATACTTTATGCCATACAAATGTTGGTGTTGTAGGAAGCCAAAACAAGAGTCCGTGATTCATTTGTTCTTTACGTCACAAACTGCCAGAATTGTGTGGAAATTTTTTTTATCAAGGGCTGGAATTTATGTAGAGGGGCTAACAATTCATCTTGCAATTACAAAATGCTGGACAGCCAAGGTGTTACCAAGAATCAAACCTATACTACAAGCACTGCCGACGTGCATCATTTGGGGGTTGTGGAAAAGGCGCAATAGTTTCAAACATGGGGAGTCAGTGACGATTAGTAGAGTGATATACCAGGTCTCATCAAATCTTCAATCTTTAGTGAGAGTTAGGAAGCCAGGGATGGTAAACGTGCCTCACAAATGGGAAGACTTACTGCACATGCTGGAGAACTATACTCCAAAGTTGAGGTATGATAAGGTGATATGGGAATTACCAAGGGAGGGATGGGTGAAGGTTATCACATATGGTGCATCGAGGGGTAATTCGGGCAGGAGCTCTATTGGGATTTGTATTAGGGATGATGTTGGAGATGTGATATATGCACTTGGAAGGGAGATCCAGGAAACAACAAATACTGAAGCGGAGGCAGTGGCTATCCTTGTAGCTTTGAGGGTGTGTAGAGATTATAACTTTGACCAAATATGGATTCAAATGGATTCCATGCTACTGCTTAATATTATTGAGAGAGTGTGGATGCCTCCTTGGAATATAGTACAACATGTGGAGGAGATTTGGGAGTTACTAGTTGGGAGGAGGTACAAGGTGACACATATCTTTAGAGAAGGAAACAAATTGGCGGATCACCTTTCAAACTATGCTTTGGATGTAAGTGACATTGAAGGTAGGGAGTTCTGGGATTTGGATTCAAAAGGGAGGAGAATGGTGAATGATGACAAGTTACAATGTCCACACTTAAAGGTGAGGGTAGCAAAAAATTGATTAGTAAGGAGGCAAGGTGGAGTAGGGAGAAGGAGAGTACACATGATCAACATGTACGAGTCCTTAGGGAGGATTACATGGTGATATCGTTTTCAACTAACATTTTTTTTCTTTTTTGCAGGATATAACATTGTGTTCATGACTTTTCACTCATTACGACTCCTATGGGTGGTATTAGTACTATGTACTCATTCCCTTGGAGAAGGAAAGGTGACAAGTATGACACAAATTCCATAGAGATGGCCAAAAGGTAACCCCTATTCGCAAGATTATTGGCAGTGCATTAAGGAAAATATTGAGGCATTCTGGGCCTGGGCCTTTATGCAACACAATTTTATGCCATTTGATGTGTCACCATTGGCTAGGCTGTCAACAAGAGAGACAAGAGCAACATACGAATTTGAAGGCAAGTTAACCATAATTGGAAGGTCATTGGCCCAGTATACAAGGATTGGAAGAGGGACACAGGCTTGCATATTGAAAAATGGGTTAATACCCTGGCAAATAAAGTCAATACAACTTCTAATGATGATCACCATGCAAATCATAGAAGAAATAATACATGGAACACACCCAAAAATGGAGGTAGAAGCAATGTGTCTCAAGTACGTTATTGTTTTACATTGTTTGTTCAATGTTGGTTTAGTGTAGTACGGCTACTTGGGATTTATGTCCAACATCAGGAGATTCAGCTACCAAGACTAGAAATGGGTTGCTATTTGTGCAATAAAACATCAACTGCAAGATGGCTAGGCAGTGGAAACTCTATGGAAGTCGAATATAAGTCCTTATATTTGACTAGGCTAGTTTTAGGGTTGTTCATAGTAGATAATGCTAGTAGTATTTCATGTGATATAAAAATTGGGTTTTGCAAGCCCTATTTTGATAATAGGTTCTACTTTTTTTCAATTTTTATAGTCCTACTTTTAGTAGGACAACACAGACATCTTGTTATTTATTTTTATATATAAATAAAAACTAGCCTTAGGCCATGCCTAGTGGACTGCTAGAAAAAAGAGAGGCTTGGTTTGATCAAGCCGCGGAGTATTGGAAACCGGCTATAGCGTATCGGGGTATCAAGTTATTTAGCCATACTTGAAAGTCTGGGAGAGGGTGGTGGAGCTAAGGGTGAGGAGGAGTGTGTCTATTTCCGAGAAATAATTCAGGTTTATATTGGGGCGCTCGACTATAGAGGCTATTCACCTTGTTAGGAGTTTTATGGAACAGTACAGGGAGAGGAAGAGGGACTTCATATGGGCTTCATCGACTTAGAAAAGGCGTACGATAAATTCCCGAGAGAGGTTTTGTGGAGATATTTTATAACGACCCGATCGGTCATTTTGAGCATTTGCATTTCGCTTGGTAGTTTGAGGTCACGAGTATTTAAGCATGATGCAATATGAATTGCGTGAATCATCGGTTTTGGTTTTCAAGTTGTTCTGAATCGATTTGGAAGAATGAACTTCATGATTGAAGCTTTAAGTTGGAAGAGTTGACCAAGTTTGACTTTTGTGTATTTGACTCCGGATCAGAGTTTTGATGGTTTCGTTAAGTCCTGATCGTAATTTTGGACTTGGGCGTATTCCCGGATTTGCATTTGGATGTTTCTTGAAGGTTCTAGTGTTAATTGGCGAAAGTTGACAATTTGGAGTTTTGGAATGTTCATAAGTTTGATCGGAAGTTGACTTTGGTGATATCAGGTACGGATTTTGGTTCGGGGAGTTGTTATAGCTCTGTTATGTCATTTGAAACTTGTGTAAAAAATTTGAGGTCATTCCGAGTTGATTTGATATGGTTCGGCACGAGTTTTGGAAGTTGAAAGTTCAAAAATTTATTAAGTTTGATTTGAGCTACAATTCATGGTTTTTATGTTGTTTGATATGATTTGAAGCTTCGAATAAGTTCGTATTATGTTTTAAGAATTGTTGGTATGATTGAATGGGGTCGCGAGGGGCTCGGGTGTGTTATGGATAATTGGTAAAAAACTAGTTAAGTTAAGGATTTGGAGTTTGACCATGGTCAATATCGGGTGAAGATGACCTATTTTCAGTGTTTTGAGTGTGCGAGCATGTTCTTAGAGTATTTTATGATTAAAAAGAATATATGGTTTGTATCCTGGAGGTTCCGAATGAGTTTTTTAGATGCTAAAATAAAAATTCTTTCGTTGCTAATTTTCATGTGTAAAATAATTACAAAATATTTTTTATTCTTTAAATTTCCAGACTTCTTTTAAAACTTCAAAACATCATATGTCCCTCATTTTAAGGATAAACTGGGTGATTCAAAAGCTTACTTGATTAAATTTCACAAGGAATACACTAGAAGCATCAAAAGTGACATTTGGGAATGTTTGGCACACAAAACGAGGCAGAACAACTGGGAAAAAATATTTAATAGAGAGGGTATGTTCATTTGGTCATATTTTGAAATTTGGGGCTCGGATTGAGGCAATTATTGAAGCAATTCTCACCATATGGATTAGGGTAAGTTCTCTTTACTCGGTTTACATTATAATTTGTGATTCCATCTTCGTTTTTGGTAATTGAATTATGAAATTTAAAGAGAAATTGGGGGGTTTAGCCTAAAGTTTCATAGAGTAAGTTTTTGAGTTTTGAACATTGATTCGGAGTTGGATTTGAGTGAAACTAGTATGGTTGGAATCGTAATTAAATGGGTTGTTGGATTTTATATGTTTTGTGGAGTTCCAAGTCGCGGGCTTGGGTTAAACTTTTGGGTTAATTTTGGGATTTTGATTAAAGATTCAAACTTTATCGTTTGGAATGGTTTCCTTGGGTTTTATTTGATGTATTTGAGTTTCTTTTTTCTAGTTTCGAGCCGTTCGAAGGTTGGTACACCCGAGATGGCATTTTGGAGCATCGCTTGGCTTGCTCGGTATTGGAGTTAGCTTGTTTGAGGTAAGTAACACTTCTAAACTTGGAGATGAGGGTACGAACCCTGATTATACGTGTTACATGATTTGTTTGGAGGTGACACACATGCTAGGTGACATTCGTGTGGGTGTGCACTGTAGAAATTGAGACTCAGTCGATTCCGTAGAGATTTGTAGTCAATTAACTTGTATTGTTTCATGTTTTTTCATTCATTAGAGAAACTGAACTACGACTCATGTTAGAAATCATGTTTAGGCAAATACTGGTATTATTGGGACCTAGTGAGGTCATTTCTGCTGTCGAATTATATATTTAAATTGTAATTTCATACTCAGTTATATACATTCATTTCATATCATATCTCAGTCTCTGTTGTTATTTATTGATACATCATATCATCATTTTGGGCTAGTTTCATGACATTGTGAGCCCGAGAGACTGGAGAGATTGATGACTAAGTAAACCCGAGGGCCTGATTGTGAGGTTATTGATACTATGGCACGTGGTTTGTACTTGCCGTATGTGAGTTATCTATATGGATCCGGATATTGATACTATAGTACATGAGCTGTCCGTGTAGCACGTGAGTTGTTCGTGTAGCACCTAAGTTATCCGTGCAATACGTGAGTTGTCCGTGCGGATTATAGCGCTTGGGCTGAAGGAGCCCCCCGGAGTCTGCACTCCCCCAGTGCGCAGTTGCTAGCAGTTATTATGTTTGGGTTGGATCTGTCTTGCACAGTACTTAGTGACTGGGTGTGCTGAGCATTGAGCATGATGAGTGAGAATACGAGGTAGTGATATTAAGTTCTCTGAGAGAGTGTAAGTAAGTGAGTTCACCATTGAGATGCATTGCATTTGTCATGCGTACTTGAGATACAAGCATAGAGATGCATTTCCTCATGTTACCCTGTTATTTTGGTGACATTCATGGTTTCACCTGTATATTGATATGTATGCATAAAGATGTATTTTCCTCATGCTATCTGAAAAACGAAACATCTTGTTTATTATTGAAGGGTTTTTGGGAAAATCACAGTTTTTGAACTTATTCATATATTGTTTTTGAGGTTTCCGGTAAAAGATCTGGGATCTAATATTGTACTTGAAAAGCATGCCTATTTTCTGTAATTGTGAACCCGATGAGTTATTTGTTGTACCATCTTTATCATATTGTTATGAACTATTGCTGGTTATTGGAGTTGGACCCTGACACTTGTCCCAGCTCATCACTAATTTCAACCTAAGGTTAGGTTTGTTACTTATTGAGTACATTTGGTCGGTTGTACTCATACTACACTTCTGCACCTTGCGTGCAGATGTTGGATGTTGTTGTTGATGTGCACGGCGGGAGCTGGATTTGAAGATGTACCTGTGTTCTGATCATAGTTGCTTCTTGATCTTAGTAGCTTTAGAATTTTAATCTGTCCCAACATATTTCAAACAGATGATGTCCTTTATTTCATACCAGCTTTGTAAATTCTAAATCTTAGAAGCTCATGATTTGTACTACCAATCCGAGGGGAATTGTATAAAATTCAGTTATCTCATTTTTGATTCACATCAGTGTTATTATATTATGTTATTTTATTGATTGGCTTACCTAGAGGGTTGGGTTAGGTGCCATCACGATGGTTTGGATTTTGGGTCGTGACATATTTGGAGGCTAGAGGTATACCTGTTACCTACATTAGGGTGATTAAGGACATGTATGATGGAGCAAAGACCCGAGTAAGGACGGTGGGACGGTGGGACATGTCCCTCATTGTCTAACTCTTAATTAATGCAGTGCTTATGTTTTCCTAAGCCGAGGGTCTATTAGAAACAACTTATGTACCTTCACAAAGGTAGGGGTAAAGTCTGGTATACACTACCCTCCCCAGATCCCACGATGTGGAATAATAATGGTATGTTGTTGTTGTATTACGATAATTTTTCAAATAATACAAATTGATAAGTGGCATTATAAACTTTAAAGATGACTAATATTTAATTAATAATTTATAACAAATAAAATAATATATAATAATACAGGTAGCTATCATTTGTTGGAATATTTATGTAAAAATTTTTTTTTTATTAATGACAGCTCATTTAGAATATATTTTTACCTTTTACTATTTCATCTTTATTGCTTCAAGTCCGCAAATATTAATAGAAAAATAATTATTGAGTGTATGACATTATGCCATTATTAAATAGAGTCTACTTATTTAGAATATATTTTTCTTTTTGCAAGTTAAAATAACTACTGAGGGTAATTTTTAAATAGTATACAAAAATTCAATAAATAAAGTTTAAGTTGATTCTGAAGTTTTGGATATTAAGATTAACATGCAATGTATTATAGTTATGTTGCATAGTCCAGATAAAGAAAATATTTATTTATGTTAAAATTTTATTCATTTAAAATTTTAATTATTAGATTTTTTTACATAATTCAAATAAAAAAATTTATTAATCAAGATTTTAACTGATTTAAAATTCCACATATTTTAAAATTACAGTAATTATTTCCAAAGATTATGTTTATGTTGTTTCCAAACTATAGTGAGCTATATATTTATATTTCTTATTACTTTTTCATATATTTTGCCTGCATTATTTTAAAATTTGATTTTAAGTTTTTCGTGGTATTCATAATTTTAGATGGTCAGAATCGGTTAAAGATTATAGGTATTCAAAATATAGACTATAGTTTAATGACATATATAAGTATTTTTCAAGAAAATAGTTATATAGATTTTGATGTATATTGATAGTTTTATCATTTAATTTGGGAGAAAAATATGCATTTAATGGAACCATAAAATGCTTAATGAAATTTGATATGTAAGTTTCTAATTAGTTTGTATGGAAGTATAAGAAAAACAAAAATCTATAAACAAGGGACCGACTTATAGAACCAAAGATGGTACAAAAAGAATTCATAACTTTTTTCCAAAGATTGCTAGGGAACTCAGCTACTGAGTTACCTTGTATTGATGTTGATATAACTAGAGAAGACCCTTGCTTATCATTTCAACAGCACAAGAGTTACTAATACCTATTACCAGAGAGAAAATCACAAAGGTGGTCAAAGATCTTCCAACTGATAAGACACCTGGGATTGATGGATTCCAAGATGAATTCTTTCAGAAGTACTGGGAGGTGATTGGTGATGAAGAAACCTGTGCAATACAATAATTCTTTGAGAAGGGGAAACTCTTAAAGAAGATAAATTGCACAACCATCATCCTAGTGCCTAAACTCCCAAGTCCTAGCTATGTCAAGGACTTTAGACTTATTACCTGTTGTTCTACTATCTACAAGATCATCGCAAAGCTCCTTACCAACAGGCTCAAGAAGGCAGTAAATTACTTGGTTAGTAAGTCCCAATCTTCTTTTATTGAAGGTAGGAGTATTCTGGACAATGTGATAGTAGCACATGAACTGGTAAAAGGATACTCAACGAAAGGGGTGTCTCCTAGATGCATTATCAAGGTGAAAATTAGAAAAGCTTATGATTCAGTTGAATGGAGCTTCTTGAAAATGATATTACTTGAGTTTGACATCCCTTTTAGAATAGTGAACTTGATTATGACTTGTGTCACTACAGTTAGCTATACATTGTTGATAAATGGAGGATTGACTTCAAAGTTTCAAGCAAAGAAGGGACTAAGACAAGGAGATCCTATGTCTCCATATCCCTTTGTCTTAGCAATGGAGTACTTAAACAGATCTCTAAAACAATTGAGGCATAACAAAAATTTTAACTTCCACCCCAATTGTGCTAATCGAGAATTAATACACATCTGCTTCGCGGATGATCTGTTGATGTGATGTAGAGCAGATAAGATCTCAATCCAACTGATGCTGCAAGCTTTCCAAAATTTCTCTAAAGTCTCGGGGCTACAAGCAAATCTGGATAAAAGCTCTATATACTTGGAGGGAGTATCGCAAGAATTTAAAGCAGAAGTCACTAAGGAATGGCAGTTTACTGCGCGTGAATTACCTTTCAAATACCTGGGGGGTGACACTTTTTTCTAAAAAGCTAACCATACATTAGTATATGCCCTTGGTGGACAAAATTGTTGCAAGGGTCAGATGTTGGACAACAAAGTTATTGTCATACAGTGGGAAAGTGCAATTGATTAAGAGTGTACTATTTGACATGCAAACCTATTGGGCCCAGGTCTTCTTGTTTCCAAAAAAAGATTCTAACCATGGTTACCAACATTTGCAGAACTTTGCTATGGACATGAAGTACTGATCACTCCAGGAAAGCCCTTCTGGCATGGGATAAATAATGCCTGCCTAGGTCTGCTGGGTGACTCAACATTATTGACATCTTCAAGTGGAATAAAGCTGCGCAGTATCATTGAAAAAGAATATGTTACGGATATAATGGATACATGGTATCTACATCAAGACGCAAGATCTAATGCAAATAAATACACCACACCAAGTTAGTTGGCTGGTTAAAAAGATTTTTGAAGCAAGGCAATGGTTAGCTGAAGCAGGAGATCCTATCACAATGCTAGAAGGCATGATTGACAGAGGTAAATTCAACATCAAGAAAGCTTAAAGATCTCTTATGCCTCAGTATGAAAAGGTCTCATGAAAAGTCTGGTGCTAGCTAAAGGCTTACTACCTAGGCACCAATTCATAGTATGGTTAGCTGTCTAAAAAAGACAAGCCATAATAGACAGACTAAAGAGATGGGGGGTGCAGGTTTCTCAGAATTGTGTGCTATGTGAGACTGACTCTATTGAAGATCTTCAGCATCGGTTCTTCTCTTGTTCATATTCAAACAACATGTGGAGGATCCTAACAAGATAGGCAGGGATAATAAAACCAATTGGCAACTGGGATGAAGAGGTAATATGGTACTGATGCGAGACTAAATTGCATAGTTTAACATGTGATATACCTTACATTTTATGAGCAT